>JAWWEQ010033005.1:0-21658 GCA_035583055.1 Torymus tubicola
CCAAACTGCGTAGTGCTGCCACTACCGCAAGTCGTCCGTTGCGAACATAGCAAGGGACGTTTACAATGAAAATAGGTTCGGTAGTTGCTTGCAAAAATCGAACCAGTTTTTTCTCCGTGTACAGATAAATTTAGTTTAGTTTACAGTAAAATCACAACTCACCCATTAACGGCACAACTGACACATGATCATGGAAATTCTCTCCTACTCCTTGAGAATCATGAACACCCGAATCCCAAGCTCACTCAACTCTTGCATGGGCTCAATACCCGATAACATAAGCAGTTTCGGACTATCAATGGTTCCGGCGGACAACACCACCTCTTTCGTTGCAAACGCGCGTCTGGTAGCGTGCTTACCGTCTTCAGGAGCGTATTCAACACCGTAGGCCTGCTTCGATTGCGGATCAATGAGAATCTTGGTGACGACCGCATTGGTCTTAATAAAGAGGTTAGCTCGTTGATCGCGAATGGGTGTGATGAAAGCGCTGTTCATGCTCTGGCGGACGCCATTGCACGACGTATCTGTATGCGACTAGTGCCAATCTGCTCGGCAGAGTTAGGATCGAGCTCTAGTAGACCAATTTCCTTGAAAGCCTCGATGACCAATTGGTCGTTAGGATCAAAGAATGGGTATTTCTCGACCCCAAGGTAGCCGCCAACACCATGGCGGTATGGATCGTTCTGCACAATCTAGTGGCTATAATATAAGGTTTTCATTACTTTAGACGATCAATTACATTTGTTACAAGGAAAATATAAATGGAAGAAATTCATGATCCGGAGGTCTAAGCCTTTACTAGCAGATTATCGTTTTATTAAAGCTTATTTTCTTTCGAATATCCTAGATCTTTTGTCTTTTAATATACTTAATAAAAAATGTATAAGTTTATTGCTCAACTTTAAACTTCAGGAGTTAAAAACTGCGGACTTTTGGCAAAATATATTTACGATGAATTTATATAATTATAGAATCGTAGATCTCAAAATACTAACTGCAAATTAATGATCAATTTATATAATTGTGGAATCTTAAATCTCAAAATACTAACTGCAATTTTGTTACTACACGCAGAAAAACCATTAATATTTACTGTTTTATTTGTAGAATATTAGTAAACTGTCTACGAATCAGCAATTTTTAGTATACCGAGTAGCAATGTGAAATTCGCGTTGAAAAAAGAATTTTTATCGCGATCTACGATACCGACTTCTTTATTTTCATAGCTTTAAAATACATTGAGAAATAATGGAAATTAGAAATATTTTTTTTCTGAAAAAAATTGGAAAGACCGGGAATCGAAAACGAGCCTGCAGATCCGGAAGCCACACTCTTAGCCGTTGAGCCACGTTGCACTTTTTTAACAGGATACATCGATTCGTCTATATATGCTACACATCACGCTGTTACATACAAGAACAACGTGCTTGAAACAATCATTAAAAAATTAATTATTTCTTTAATTATATCACTATTATGAGCTGTACAAGTAAACATTTTTCGAAATATAACTATTGCATAAGTTTATGTGTGGTCGAAAAAATAAAGTATTGGCGTTTGATTTGAGGTTAAGGCGGCTGTTATGATCGCATGATTGGCATGGATTCTTGTCATTATTGCTATATTCATATGAAAAATTGGTAAACTGGCCACTAAAAACTGGTATACTTTCTGTAGTAAAAATTAGTAAACTGAGTATCAAAATTAAAAGTCACAATTTTTAGTATAATAAATACTAATTATTGCTATACTCGTACGAAAAATTGGTATACTTCTATAGTAAAAATTAATAAACTGAGTATCAAAATTAGCAGCCACAATTTTTAGTATAATAATACTAACTGTGATTTTGTACAATTTTTAGTATAATAATGCTAAAAATTGTATAAAATCACGTACTAAATTTTAGAGCTTTTAATTTTAATAATTAATATCTGTGTATTAATGATTGATAATAATTTACTGAAAAGCCTCAGAATATGAGTTTGTCCGCGGTTTAGTAGACGTTCTACTAATATTTAATGGGACATTTTTCTGCGTGTATATAATATGATTTTTAGAAATCGATTCCCTGTATAACCTTAACAATTAAGTCATAGTTATATAGCAAAAAAATGATGAAAAATAAATCATGCTTACTTACATCAGCGTTCAAGTTGTCCTCGGATTTCATGAAGTACAGTAGAACTTCGTCGTAACTCCAGCCCGAGTTACCCAATCGCGCCCAGTCGTTATAATCTTCTTTATTGCCGCGAATATAGATCATACCATTGATTGCGCATCACCTTGCCCCTAGGTACTGGGCAGACACTGTTCTTAAAACTGCGACAAGCCATGGGTTGGGTTCCATATTTCCAATCAATGCTACTACCCTGCATAAAGTTGGCAAAAGCGGGCACATTAATCACAATAGGTTCCTCGCCTCCGGCTTCTATAAGGAGTATCTTGAAAAAGTGAATGATCACAGTATCATTTAGAAGGATTGAACAGGTTTTAATTAAAAATGAATGTCAATAAATTGTAACATTTTGTATGTTTAATAAAATTTCAAGATTATTTTTTTTGGTCAAGCCTGATTGTGACTTGTGAAATACATCTCCATATTCGCGCTCCAAAACACACATACATAAAAAGATTTTTTGCAGACCCACTGTATACAAAGATATGAATATTTCGGATATATTAAAATTCTTATTATACAATTATAAAGCTGGGAAAATCTCATTATTACCTTCCAATTATTATTTTCACTCAAGCGATTGGCTACGACGCAACCGGCACTACCGGCGCCAATTAAAATATTAAATTTTTTATCTGGAATAGTTCAATGAAAAAATTTAGGTTTAATTAGTAGTAACACAAATTCGTTTAAAATAAATTTTCACCATACTATTATAGAATTTATCAAATAATAGAAAGAATAATTGGAATTTTTGTATTTTATGAAAAAAACAATTAGGTTACTATCTTACCGACGTATTATGAAAAGACCTTCTTGACTTAGTTAATTAGTTAAAGTAAAAATTGAGAACTTAATAACATCAAGCTATGTTAGGACAACTTGCCACGATGAAATGTGAAGCGTGACTGGTTATCCATTAAATTATTTTTGGTATCTCTGCACTGAGTGTGGTGTCATCAGACAATGATCTTAATTACGACACCGAAACAAGTACATCGTTGTTTCGAAAGTTTACAAAGAATAAACTTAATAAATAGCTTGTAAGATCTCAAATCCGACAAAAATTTTCGAAGAATTTAAAGATTATATGACTTTCTATACTTTTAATTGTATTTATAATAGTGTCACATATTTAAATTTTATACGATTCTTATTTTGCCGATCTTATATTGTTTAAAGAAGAATTACTAACACACTGCAATAATCAAAATTTTAAAATATGTAATTTGATCTATGTCTTATTTCTTAAAAGATTGTCTCATTTCTATCTCTTTAACTTTCACAAGAAATATCAAATTCTCAATAATTTTATTATTTTTAATATATTATTTAATAATATTTCATTAAAATTTTCTTACAATTGCTGAAAGATGTATCTCTGCATAAAATCTATGCTTCACTTCTGTTGCTGAAATGAACAAAATATTAGGCATGGTAATTACAGGAAAAAATAATTTTACAAAAAGTTAATTAAAAAATTCATATCTGTACAAAAATTGTACTGATAATACACTTTAAATAAAAAGTTTAAAATTTCAAATATTTGTAAATACTTAGAATTTAAGATCGCCATAACTTTTTTTTGGAAATAGAACGATTTCATCTTAACTTTAGATTGGTATTGGTAAAACTAAAATGACAGATGGCAAATTATTCATTTAATATTGAATTTTTCAGAAATCAGATTAAAGAAAAAATCGTATTCTACATTAAAATATAATATATTTTACAATGAATTATATATATTTTTACTAGTGTCTACATTTATCGGATAATAAAAGTTCTTAAATGTAATAAATTAATAAACCTATCAATTATGCCTTATTCTGTGAAATAATCTTTTATTTTATAAGGTCCTTACAATAATCTAATGTGATAGTGACGTCTTATCGATAAGTCATTCATAGTTTGTCTTATACTTTAGTACTAACTAATACTACACTATTGCAATATTTTATTGTTAAAAAAAGAACTTTTTCTGTATTTTAATAACTGAATTTTATTATATATAACATACAATATGATATTATATAATTTTGTTATTACACTTTCCACTAAAAAACTTGACTCTTATAATATAACTCTTATAATATAACTTGACTCTTATAAATAAAATACTATGATAAAGAAATTTTAAGTGTTTTGTTCGATGTATAAGGTTGTGACATTCCCACGTATTTTTATTTGTTGACGCCGAATACAACCTGTTACTATGTACATAGTAACGTCAAAATTTTTTTTAAATTGGTGATATTGTAGAATGCATAGAGAATAAATAATCTTTGCAGTCAATGAATTATTCTTTTGAATACTACAAGCGAGTAGTATTTGTGATAAACGTTAGTTAAATTATTATTAAGAAATAATTTACAGTATTAAATTCTCCTGCTACTAATAGAAATAATTTGCCTCCTTATGCCAAATTAATATGTCTTAATAGTTAAGGAATATAGATTAAATTGAATTTTTTATAAACTTTTCCCCTTTACATGCACACTGAAAACTACTGAAAAAGTAGTAAAGAGAAATTGTTCTTATTATAGAAGACTATCTTTTTCGTATATTATATAATAATTGTTTCAGAGATGTAGAACAAGTATTTTTTTCTCGAGCATAAGTACTTCCTATTTATTTAAAGATTGGAAACTAATTCATTAGAAAAAGAAAAATAAGGAAATGATAGCTACTTTTAAATACGCGCGCAATTGAGAAAAAATAACAAAACAATTCGTAGAACAAGAATTCGATGAAATCACTAAAGAAATTCACCGTTTTCGCAGCGTAAAGTCTAAAAGTGCATCGGCGCTAAATAAAAATTATTCATGAATCATGCAATTCGCCGATCACTAGTAACCGTTTTTATCTCAAAATCAAAGACTTTTTCTTACAAGGACTGTATCATTTAATTTGTTAATGTTATCAATTACGTGGAAAGCACCTGCTCACTTGTAGACAAGTTAAAGGAGGTGTTGAATCAGTTTTCTAACGGATAGTATATAAGACAATCGTTCGATTGCTCAGCATATCAGTTTGATTCCACTTATCTCTGAAGCTCATACGAAACGTTTACCACCCTTTGTACAACATGAAAGGTATATAGTACAATTAAAGTAATTTTATTTTATATACTCAAGTTCTATTTTAATTTTTACTTCAATGAAAATTTGAACTAATTTTATTCAATACGTGCCATCAGTTAACATCTTATTTATAAAATTAAGTGTCTAAATGATAAAAAAATTTATTATTTCAATTATAATAATTATTTATTTATTTATTTTAAACTTTAACATAATATTTTAAGTATAATTCATAGATACTCATTCACTTCATTAACAATATTACTCTACTCCATAGCAATCGCAACTCTTATCATTCTTGGCCTTGCTGCCCTGGCCTGTGCCGCCGACCCATCAGAAGAACTGCTCGCCATCCCCGAGGCCGTGGCACCTACGTGCCCGTCACCTCAAGAAGGCGAACTCGCAGTGCTAATCGCCAACCCCGAGGATTGCACAAGCTACTACGTCTGTGATGGTGCGATTCCAGTGAAGATGTTGTGTCCAGTGGGTCTGCACTTTAACAACGCGCAAAAAGCTTGCGACTGGCCCCAAAACGCCTGCTGCGATCCTACCTGGGACCCCCAGAACAAGTGCTCGAAAGCGTGATTTTGAATCGATATGTGCCACAAGACTGATCAATGCTGTGGATAGCAATGAATAAATTTATTTAATTTTCGTGTAATCGTTGTGCAAATTTTTTTCATTACCTTCATGTGAAATCTTAATAAAAAAGAGATAATTATAATTTTAGTTATACATGTGTGTAAGAAAGAACAGAACTACATTTTAATCACCGAGAAGTCAATATTACAAAATTTACAGGCATCGATTTGCTTTACCGTTGAGTAATGGCAGAGATAAGATACGCTTGCGTAGGATATTAAGTATACTATAACCCAAACATTACAAGTTAGAAGCCTTTCTCACCTTCAACATTTATAACGTCAAGCAATATTTTTACATCTCTTCTCGGAAATTTTATATTGATACTTCTAGGATTTTTGTTTTCATTTACACGGATAGAATTTTCCGGTAAAAATTACCGCGAAACTTGCAGCAATCAGAGACCAACTGAGTAAAAATTACCGGTGTCACGGTAATTTTTACTAACCTTCCCTACAATTTTTCTCTGTATTTAGAGGTAAAAATTACCGCGACAACAGTAAAAATTTCCAGAGATTCGGTTGGTGCCCGATTGCCGCGAATTTCACGGTAATTTTTACCGGAAAATTCTATCCGTGTAATAATTTTTTATTTATCTTAATAGTATATTACACACCTAGGCTAGTAAAATAAAAAATGTCTCAGATCACATATAATTGTTGTCCGAGGCGAAGCCCAGGTTCACAAACATCTGATCTGAGGCTTTCTTTTTTACTGACCATGGTCTGTATGCTATTTTTCTGCTCGACGGTGCCGGAAAGCGGCAACTTCGTTTCGCGAAGCGGCCCAAAAGTTGGCGCTTTCCGGCGGGAGGGCAGAAAATATATATTAATTAAAGCAAACCTGTTCTAATTTTACGCCAAACAAAATACTCTAACACTTTAGCTCTTTAAGTGATGAATATTTTTCATGAAAGGTTAATACATTTTTACTTGCATACATTAATCTATGTAATTCAATAGAATCGTATTTACAAAACTTCATTGTTGTTGAAAAGGTGGTATCTGGATTTTGTGAAAAAAGTGTTTTATGGTTGAAAAATTATTAAAAACGTTTTTATAACTATATTTAAAAAAAGCTGAAAATAACGTAAATTCGAATAGTAAAATAGAATGCTCGTGAAAATATGCGTAAAGATATTATATATTATTGTTTAAAAAAATGTAAAGAAATAAAAATTACAGTTCATATAGGTTTAAAGATAAACAGAAAAATGAATCATACCTTTTCTACGTACTAGAAGAGAAGAGGCGCTGTTAACGCTTTTATCTATACTGAAAGCATTGATCAATATGATAACTGTCAAGGTGGGGACTATCGAAATCTCGTAGACTTCGCACTCGAGTATAGTTTCCCGGTTTGACGTGTCGGATCAGTTACGTTTTGTTACAATTTATATTTTCTATGTGAAATTGTTAAAAAATATAATTACGTCATGAACGGTATGTAATATACTACGTAATAACTCACACCTAGTATAAAATATAACAGAAAATAACTATTTTTTATTAATTTTCTTTACTATTATAATTCTTGTTACATCACAGATGAATATTTTGAGAAACAATATTGTCAAAGAATTACGTCTTTTTGTTATTGATTCTTATCTCGTTGATTTAAACATAGAAGCTAATTTTTGTATTTTTATTTACTTGTTATTGAGAATTATGTAATTTCAATACTACGTAAAAATGAAGGAAGTTTATTTTTAACTTTAAAAATAAATTTGTGATATCGATTCTGTTGCTAGTGACAACAATTAGTGCGATTTTTGTCGTTATCGCCATTACCTATACAATCATTAGTCGAGAGATGCCTCAATGTCCTGAATCCGATGACAATGCAGACGTCCTTATTGCCAATCCAAAAAATTGCAGTACATACTACATTTGCAAATCCGGTGTGCCCATGCTGATGGAATGCCATTCCGGTATGAATTTCAATAATCGTACAAAGGAATGTGATTATGGAGACTCTCAAGATTATAGAAATGTGACGCCATGAAAGTGTAGCACGTATTAGTGAAGTGACAAATCTTAAATGTGGATCGTATAAGAAGTGCTAATTAATTCAATAACTTGAATTTTGTGATTTTCATAGTATTTTAAGAGTATGTAAAATATTGTAATGGTTAGATAAGCATTCTAGTTTTTGAAAGTGTAATTCACTTTTAAAAGATCGATGTGATAATTTATGTTAAATATGTTTAGTAAAAATAAATTCAAATTTTTTCTATTAACGATTATAAATTCTATAAACTAGTTCCTAAACATAAAGCGTTTAGGACATTTTAAGTTTTAGTTAATAGTTTTTAACGTTAAAAGTTATTAATGATATTTCAAATATTAATTAAATTATTCATTCTTTATTGCTGATTATTATTAAAAGTCTATTCATTGGATTGATACAATTGCAGTTGTTTTGATAAATCACACGTCAGCTAAATTGAATATCTGTTTAAAATAATAAATTCTCAATAAAACATAAAAAAATTAATTAAATAAAGGCAGTTAAATAATTTTTTAAGGTATATTAATACGTATCAGTGGATGGTCAATGTATTTATATAAAAATCAAATTAGATAATATTATACGAATATGTTACTGAAATCATAGATAACGAAAAGTTCAAAACATCATACTGACCTTATCATCGATTTCGCTGAAAAACAAAGACTAACGGTCGACAGTGCAATTAAACGACTTTATTTTCCATTTACCCAGTCATCCGGGAATTGAATCACAGTGAGCGCCTCGCTATTGTCGCTTGCTCGCGCGCGCGCAAAAGGACATCGTCGAGGATATCGCCTTTGTATGCGCGTGTCCACACGTGCGCTATATACTCGTATACGGTGGCATTGTCGAGTTGCGAGATGTGTAAACCTAACCTCGCGCGCGCGCGACTCTCTCGAATCGACGCACACACATATAGAGAGCGAGCGAGCAAGCGACTGAGCGAGCAAGAGAGAGAGTGAGAGAGTGAGAGAGAGAGGCCGTGTGCTAACGCGAATTCAATTCGCGCATTCGATCCTCCGGATTTACTGTGAAACACAGGCTATCAAGGAGCTTCAATGCAATTGGAGTTTCACTTTCTTTGTTTGCCCGAGTTTTGTGAATAATGAATCTAGAAACTTTTCTCTTGCAGGCAATTAAATGATAAATTAGCACGATATTTTCGAAGTAAATATATTTCAGTATTTAACTTAAATTTAGTTTTCGTTCTATTATCATTAATTTCTTTCATTTCTAATTGCTACTAGTATTGTGAAATAGATATCGTTTTTATATATTTTATATAAAATTATAATATAATTCAAATCGAAATTTTCACAGATTATATCGAGAACGAAAAGAGATATAAAAAATTATGAGATAGAGCAAAATCAATGAAATTTTACGGATTTTGACATCCGGGTAAATATATTTTATTTACATTTTATTTCATAGATTATGTTAAAAAATATGTTTTGAGCTTGATGCTTTCAGCTTAACTTGTGGTGTTTGAAATTGCTAACTACAAATTAAACGAATATAGTAATGCTATCAGTGATCTATATAGTCAAGTCTTTTCATCAGGTTTTTTATACATAACAGAGCATTCTATTATTTATCATATTTGGACTTTTAAATCATCTAGAGTAATTAATTTTTTCACTCTCATACAAGGCATACCTCTGTGCTATATATTACATAGAGACGCGATCTCAATATTTAGAAAGATTCGTGGTAAATTACCATAACTTTGGGAAACAATAATGTTTATCCTTACCGTTATGACTACATAAAATATATATGAGAGAACCAAAATCATATCAAAATGTAAAATTAAAATTATTCAAATTATAATGAATACTTAAGTAGTTACAGTATACGAAAAAGATAACAAGTACCACAGAGTTCAATTGACTACCCTTATTTCTTATATATAAGCTTAGAATATGCCTTGTAGCTGCATTACAATTATGTTATAATATAAGGTACCTAGATTCTTTATATTATGATAAAAAGCTTTATTAAATAATGGCCAACTTTTTTAATTCTTTACACACTCACATGAAAGGTCTATACGGGATATTTCAGGTGAAAAGGCAGTTCAAATTTTAAAATTGCTCAAAATTTGTAGACACTTAGTTTTTTATGAAAAAAACATGTTCCTAAATTTTTAGAGCAATATTTCAATAATTACAAAAGTTATTCCACATCAAAAATCGTTATTTTTTGCAACTTTTGGTGAAAACTCAACTTTTGCCATTTTTTTATTCAAAATCCCGAAACTTTTTGTATAGCACATTGATTAGAAAAAAGTTTACATTTTACTTTTAAAATGTAGTCATATTTTTTTATGACCCTTTTTGAAAGTCTCTGATTAGCTGCTTTTCAATGTATCTTCATCAAAAAAAGGAAAGGAGTCCGACAGAATATTTTTTGTTCGACAAATTTTTTTCTGATTCTGTATTGTAAACCCTTTAACATAATAAGCCCTGGACCAAGATGGGTTACATCTTCAGAAAAGAGCTATGAATTTTTAAAAGATGTAAAAATAACGATAAACCCTGTCTTTGACATGACTAGTGGAGTCAAATTTACTAATTACTGACTTTCATGTGTTTATTCCACAGAATTTTGTTTTTATGCTGTTTCTTCAATACCGAATGATTATATTTTACACCACAGCTGTAGTCATACTGTAGCTGTAGTCATAAAAAAATGGCAAAAGTTAAGTTTTCACCAAAAATTGCAAAAATAACAATTTTTGATGTGCAATAACTTTTGTAATTATTGAAATATTGCTCTAAAAATTTAGGAACATGTTTTTTTCATAAAAAGCTAAGAGTCTACAAATTTTGAGCTATTTTAAAATTTTGAGTTCTCATTTCACCTGAAATATCCCATATACATCTATCGAAATAACAAGTTCTTCTAATGCACAAAAGTCAGAACCTGTACAAAAGCCACGTTACTCACGTTTATATTTACCAAAAAAGAGGGATCACCGTTCTGTATTATTTCAGCGGCAAGCTTTTTGGGATCTTTGGGAATCGAACGGATGTGGGCGGCATGAAAATTGGAAGCGTTGCAACGCCTCTCTCTCTCTTTCTCTCTTTTGGTCAATAGACGATTGAGATATTATCGATATACTCATCGAGCCGTTCGATTCGCCGTGTGAAGCTGAGAGGCCTGTATTTTTCGACGCAACGATGTTCGGATATTTTATTTAAGTATATAGATTGAACGATCAAGGTTCGGAAGGGATATAAGTGTATATAAAAATCGAGATTACTTTTTCGACAATTAAGGTTATTTTCACACATAAATATTTTATCGGGCATTCATGTTACAAAAAGTTATTTTTAAATTCTTATTAATTTAATTTATGGCAAAAAGAAGAAACGAGAGAACGCAATAAAATCGGATACAAAAACTTATAACCGTTAACCTAACCGCACATATATATATTTCATTCGTAGCTGACATAAAGCCTCGTTTCCTGGACATTTCAAGCGAAGATTTAAATTTATTTCTTGAATTAATTTGTATAGGAGCTACTTTTGTTTGTCAACATTGTGTCACTATTCGCTAGACGACGCTAACCAGCTTCTGCACGAATAAAATCGTTCGTTGCGCTACTAATAGTCTTACACGTAATAGAAGTATACAATGCGCTAAAGTCGCAAAGAATTTATCTCTCTCATCTATCATCCTAAAAGTGGCGAGTATATTTAGTCTATATTACTTTCGTACAAAATAGACATTCTTTTTTATATACGTTCAATATATGGCGACTATACTTATTATTTTAATTCTAATATATAGATTTTACAATATCATTTTTTATCATTACGTAAGACTCTAATGGCTGGATACAATAAATTAAATATAATTTTCTTCAGATTCTATAGAATATTATATAATTTAGTATGTTTTAAAAATTCTTCTAAGAAGTCTAACAATAATAGCTGCGTAAAATAAAACGAAATATGTGTTACAATAATTATTCTAACTATTATTGTTGTTAGCTAATATTAACTCGTTTGTTTATTAAATATCCTATATATTATGCTTACAAAGTGTTCGTAAACAAGTATATTAACTCGACAACAGCTTGTAACCCACCTATTGCACACACTTGGCCGAAAAATGTAAGAGAGAAAAAGTGTCGATCACGTTTCTTTTCACGGATAATTTAAGACTCCAAACATGAGCTGCGTATCGGTCCAAACTTCGAAACGCACGATATATAAACTTTTTTTTATTCTACGCACCTTCGCACATGCATATATACACACAGATGAGCCTGATGAAGAGTCAAAAATTTATGCTTGCAGCGTGACAAAGCCTGAGGATAATTTACCGGCTCGACGACTCCTGTATGTACACGTGTGGATTAAATGCACCGCGTCCGAGCGTGAGATTGGCCGTGCGGCGTGAGTTTGCTGCGCACGGAGTGGGCGGTGGCTACTGGTCTTTTGAGCGGATTATATATAGGTACCTGTACCTATATATGACTAAACTTTCTCTGCACTTGTCGCAAGCATCTGAGATGAAAGGCACAAGGCAGGTATTTAAATTGGGGTGAACGTGTGACAGGTGAATTACTTGAGAATTATACCATCTTATATAGTGTATAATCCTAGAGCGAAGAGAAGCCGACAAAGTTTACTATTCATTTTTGAAAGAACAAAATGGGCGATTGAAAATTTTCTAACTTTTCAAATAGAAGCAAATGGTGCGTTACAGATTTCTCTCTTATTCTGAATGATCACTAAATTTGGTAGTAAGGGTTTAAAGTGATTGAATGGTTAACATTTTTAATCTTAGAGCGTTGTTTTCGATAAAAAGTGTTCGATGATGTGAATGTGGAAGTAAAAGTATATGGAAAAACTCCTAGAGATCTGATAAGGATTTAAAGTTCATTTTGAAGTCTCAAGGTCATTTAAAGGCCTTTTTTTAATTTAAAATTTTTATTATTAATGAAAAAACCTTTTGCTAAAACACAAGAAATTTAGTTATTTTTGTTATCAAGCTAAGCGAAATTTCTAGAAATTGTGCTTTTTATTTAAGTATAACTTATGATAGTTTTGCTTATTAGATATTGGCTAAGCGATAATGGTAGCTTTTAGGACAATTTTTTAAAAATTAATTCAAGTTGAAAAAATGCTGAAATAGTAAACTAAACAGAATTATTATTTATTTGTTTATTGTACAAACATGTATAAGAACATATCACTTAATAGTATTTATTTAACGGATAGTTTCAGAATGCAATACGATAACTCTCATTGTCATCGTTTTTTTCAATTGCACGTTCTTTTTTTTTGTGCGTGATGCATGCGCCTTTAGACAAGAAGGAATGATATTTTTAGACCATTTAAGTATTTAAATATTTAAAACTCGAGATATACGTCAACAACATTAAAAAACAGAGATCGTTATTGTCTCAGCATTCGTTTACAATATTGGCCTTTCATTTAGGTATTGGTAATATTATAATACTTATATTATTTAATAAAATTTTATAGAAAATTTTTTGGAGCAATAATATAATAATTTTTTGTTTTGTTAAAATGGTTCCTTTACAGTGAAATTTTCTACATGGTAAAATTGTGCAAGTAAATAATTTAAAAATTCTTATTATAATTATACTACGATGATATGTAAAAGCTAAATAAATTTCAATTATCTCGTGAAAAATACTATACTAAACCTAATATTTACGTTTTTTTAATCTTTTTTTAAGTTTGTTGTGTTATCCTTTTAAAGACTTCATTCAAATATTCTAAAAAAATTCATTTATGCAGTACAATCCAATAATGAAGTATATGAAGTATTTTATGATGTAGAAGGCGATATAGGCGGCGGCTTCATACCAAAAGTACATCTGTTTTTGTCTCTCGACGATTCCTACAGCCTTTGTCATTATTACATGGTACATGGCGGATTGTTTTTTAAATTTCTGCCAGACCAAAGAATACTTGATGTCGTCGGATGAGGTACCATTTGCACATTCAGTAAAAATATCCGTGTAGACCTGCCATATTTTACGGGCTAATTCCATCCTCTTCTCTAATTGCTCGATATTTTTCCACCGGTCTACATAATACGCGAAATCATCTAATCGGATTTGAAAAGAGGCCGCCTTTTGTTTAAACAGTTGCACGTAGTCTTCTTCGGTAACCATACTTTTATAATACTATTGTATCACTTAATTAATGTATAATACAAAAACAAAAAGCGAACTTCGAATATATTGTATACGCTTGACACTGAACGTCTGACACCTACTGATGTTTATTTTTGTCCTCACATAACGTCTGTTTACTTGAGAAGGGAGAACTACATTGACCGCACTGTGCGTTGTCTACTCAGCGATAAGAGAAGTGTTAGAAGAGCATCCAATCGTCGACGAGATATTCGAGTCACCACGTTCACCGATGTCCTTATTTGAGACTATACATACGTACAAACCTTAAAATTTGGAGATGAAATTTTCCAAAGTTAATGTTATTGAGTCGATTTTAAGGTTATACTAGTTATTTAGATCTTTGATTGCAACAAATTTAAATTTCATTAATGCTTATACGATTTTGTCAATGTTATTACTGATATATATTAAAATATATATTTAATACAAAAACCCGCAACATTATGCATCCAGAAAGCATGTATATTTATACAAGAAAATCACAATTGAAAATAGTATAATTATATCAAGTGAATCTTAAATTTGAAAAAATTCGAACAACTTTTACCCAATGACTTTGTCTTAATTTGTATAGACTTTGTATATAGAATTTTTAAGAGTTTTCATTAATTTTTCTTTTCCATTAAAGAAATCGCTGACAATTTAGCTCCTTGGAATTTTAATCTAATGAAAGCCATTTTATATATTCAAAACGAAACTTCTCATAAGAATATAATATCCATGTAAACTGTATTTCTATGTACAAATTTTCGTTTACAACAATACTTTTATTATTTATTTCTACAATCCATGAAGTTAGAATCGTCTTCAAAAATAGCTCCCTAAGTTGACTAAATAAAGAAACTCGAAATCCTTGAAAAATTCTCTGGTTCAATAACATATACACATACATATAGCAAGAAGACGAACATCGCTCCACGCCAACCAAACACTTCATTTATCACTGGTCCACAAGTCGGCGAATCACTCGCGTCGGAGCTCGATCCGAAGTGCCAGTGGTGTAAAAGCTCTGTAGCACATTACAAGCATATGTATACCTATACACGTCTCTCTCCCTTCATACATAAGTCAATCTCGCGATCTCGGTTTATATACGCACGCACGCGTGCTCTTGAGCCCATGAATTATTATCGTCGCGCATAAATCCTTGCTTCGCTTCTATATGTATGTGTGTGTATACGTATATACTGATACGTACCATACGGCACGGGCCGTTCAAGTCGGTGCATAATGCGCCTGTATAGTAGTTGCGCACGTGTGCACGCAAGCGAGCGCTGACTGCAGTTAGGCCAAAGGTGTATCGAGAAGTGGATTAGCTAATGATTCGAGGAAAAATTAATTGTTTAGTGTATTGAGGAAGAGGGAGAGAGTCGAGTATTACTGATACATTATTTGTATACTAGTTTATTTGTCTGTTTTCAGGTTTCAAATTATCTTTTCAAGCGTAGAATATTTTATAACGTTATTATTTGTAAACATATTAATTTAGACTTAAAGATAATAATAATAATAATAATAATAATAATAATAATAATAATAATAATAATAATAACTGAAATCAAGTTTTCTCTACTTATGACTGCAAATATGAAAGTGAGAATAACTTATTTAATTGTTAAAAATATGTTTATTTCGTAAGCTGAGAACTAAAAACTATAAAGCTACTACGGAGTCTTCTAATAGTATAGGTACACGTGATAGTAGAAAGTAATTTTCGGTGTACCTATTACTGCAACTGTTGACTACTTCTATTTACTAAATTATTTTAAATACATATAATTCAGCTCTTCAAACAATTCAATAACACTGTGTTAATACAGAGTATATTATATAAAAAATTGCTATAATATTGACCACAAGACTACCACTGTTAGAGTTAAAGTTTTACTCAAGTATCAGTTTCAGACTAACTGAAACAGTAAGTAAATATCAACATTTATTCACTTATGAATTTCAATCTAAGCAAACATTTATTTACTTCCATATTCACCTGCAAGTTTCTGCAACGTTATACATAAATTCGCACGTAAGAATTTAGCGCGTGAAAAGGCAGGGATACATATGTGCATCACGCATACGTCTACATATAAGGGCAGTTGCAACACGCGTGCACTCACAGATGATTGCGTCACGAAGAGGGAGCGTAGCGAAAAGGTCGACGTTTCTTTCGTCATTTTTGCCCTTTTTCCTTCTTTTTTTCTTTCCCTCAACGATGCTGGAGGCGAGATAAGGGGAAATAGCCGCGGCTCCCTGTTTCATCGGTCGTTTGAAAGTTTATAATTAAGGATTATTACGGGCGGATGATAAGATTTCGTCGTCCCTGCGCGTTCCTACAAGTTCGTGATAATGAGGGACGTCGTTCGCTTTTTACCCCCCCCCCCTTCCACCCTCTCTCCACTGGTTGGAATTTCGCTGTGTTTAACTCTTGTTAGTAATTAGATCTTTTTTCTGGGGTTCGTGAAAGACGCGACAATGTATACGTTTAATTTTTGTGGGGAGAAAAAAAAGATAGGTAAAGAACGCGGAATGTAGTTACTTTGGTGGAATCGTTTTTACTTTTATGTAATGTAATGAGGATAGTTTTTTAGCATAATAGGAAGTTTGAATTTGTTATTTTACATCTACTAATTAATTAAGGATATTAAAGAGACCAATAGAAACTTCTTTTTCCATATGTCACTTAACACCGACACTTTCTGTCAAGAAAGATTGGCAATTTACGGCATGCTCTTTATGTAATAAAAAATATACAGTAAATAATAATAATCCACCAATAGTCTGTCAGTGAAAATTGTTATATAATATTTAAAATAACTCCCTCTACTTTCTCATTTAAAAGTGTCCATAACTCATTCATCCGTCTATCATGATCATCCGTAGAGACGAAAGTATAAATCCTGGGCGCACGCGATGGCTTTTTCCTTAATTTTCAAAGGAACGTTGAGGGCTGAGGAAATCGAAGCTCCTTCTCCTCACTCTCCTCGTCGACCGTTGGCTTAAAGTGAGGTTCTTCGGATCCCCGGGAGGGATCGACGTGCATCGCTCTCCGGAATCGCTTCCGCGAGTGTACGTAGAGATCTCATCAGAACGCGCCGACACTTAAATTCCCCATTTCGTCCGGCTCCTTTCAAGGCACACCCGATGTACAGGGTCAAAAAGAGTAAAGAGAGACAGAGAGAGAGAGAGAGAGAGAGAGAGAGAGAGAGAGACGAATTCACACGAGCTCTCCGAGTCGGTTGATGCTGCTTTTTGCGAGTTCCTGTTTTTGAGAAATTTGTTAATACTCCGGTCTGTGAATATTTCTACTTTTTTCCGAGGATAACTATCTTTAATTTTAAGAAAAAACGTTTAGTTAAATTTTATTTTGTAATATTGTGACATTTAATACGATTTATAAATTCTTTCCATGGAAATATATAGATGATAAATACACAAAAGAAAAATTCAACACAAGATTAGTGATGTTATTAAAGACAGCTAACGTAAAAAGATAATTAATATTATATTACATTAAATACTGTAGCAGTTACAAATACATAGCGAAAATTTATTTTTAAATATTATGTGTGGATATATATAGATACATATACGACCAAATTCCTTCTAAATGCATCTAAAGAGCTACGATTCACTATCGACCTGACGAACCAATACTCGCGTAAATAGGAAAACGCCATCCGCGCGAATTATTTATCCTTTACTCTGCACTGGATTCTCTAGGTAAACGATTCCCATCGATTCATAGCTCTTTCTTCCCTCTTCCCCATCCTCATCGCAGCATTTGCTGTGGCCTCGTCGTAAGAGTGTTTACCACCCCGACGACGCCGACGACATCGATAGGAGAACACAGACGAGCGCGGAGGAAATCGAGGCAAGATGAAAAATGTTCGCGGCTGGCAATCGCTTTCCAATTTAACACATAATGGATTCCATTAACATTTCCGTATGGCCAAGTGTACACGTGCGCCACGTCGTCATCCAAAATTCTGAAAGAAGTGCGCGTTCGCGAAACCGAGGAAGTCGCGCGCGCGTCCCGCAGCTGAGTCGTACCGATAAGGAGGACTCCCGATTCGTATTTTCGTGAAGCACTTCATAGCTGTATTACTTCGAGTCTTTGCGCGAAAAAAGGGGCTTTCGAAATCTCTTATTTTCACGTTTAGAGGGTACATAAAGATGTGCATGATATACGGGTGACTTTAACGTAGTTGTAATATTGTATATTTCACTTCCAGTGTTTTATGTTGTTTATCTTGTCTTAAAATATATGAAAAAAGCTTTCATATGTCATTGAATAAGTTTCTGGTATCAAAGTGTACTGAATAAACACAAAGTAATATGTAGACGATATCATTATCTCGATATTTATATACTTATCGATCTGTAAAATAATACTACATATAAGTAAGACGTTGATCAGATTTCGGCGCTACAATGTCATATTCATATACACCGAATTTTTTACTAGTTAAATTTCTTTTGGGGTGTTCCAAAGTTATTGCTATTATCCATTGTTCAATGTATTTAAGAAACAGTAAGTGGTTCGCATATTTAAATCGAAAATTAAACGGAAATAATGAAAAATACGTAAAGTTAGATAAATATGCAATTTTAAACAACACTCCTTAAAATTTACTACCATGCAAGAGTACAAAAATGTTACTTTTATGACGAATTTACTCTTTTGTTAAACATCAGTACCGATTTTGTATGCTACATATTCAAAATATTTATAACAGTTAACCCAAGGTAATTCAGCTATATCTAAGTCGACATACATACACTATTTGCACAGGTAAACTTCAAACTGCCGGGTCTACCAAGTATGTATGGTAGGACGGAGGAATACCCTAATAAGAGCAGTTTTAGACTGGTCATGTTTTCTCCTCAAATGCTCAATATCGTATAGAACATTTAAAATTGAGAAAAAATAATGGAAAAGAGTGATGTGCAGGTAAAGATGATGTAAGATTCTTACATCTATGATCTATGATTTGTAAGATTATATAATTAAAGCAACTGTATTCCTCAGGGCAGCGTTGAAAAATTAAGGTGTAAAATGCAACTTCGCTCGTTTTTTGTGTATAATTTACAATAAATTATAACTGCAGTACTATATGACAATTATTTAATTACTTGCCAATCAGTTATTTATTTCATTTCTTTCTTATGTTTAATTTGTTATGTACAATGATTATTAGTTTATAATAATGAAAAAAACGGCTATATAAAGATCATGTAAAACGAAAAACAATGAGACCGAAAATGGGTTTTTCCATCGATCTTTTTTTCCTCTTTTTTGTGCGATGGGTGTTGTCCGTAAGGCAACCGCTAAGTGGTAAAGATAGTCGGCCAACACGATCGTATCTGACACGACTCTTGACGCGCGAGCACCGCGGGCATGTAATGTTTCGCCAATTGGAGGCCGTCGGTCCGGTATAGCGCAGACCTCCTGTATACGCATTGCTATAATGCAAGGATCGGCGGGGAGTTTACTGCTTTAGAGAGGCCTAGAGTGCAGCATGAATTGACGCTGCTTTGACCGCTCGAGTCAATGAGTCTGTGCGCCACGAGTCAGAGACTGCGCTTTCAACTAATACATCGTTTAACTTTATATATTTGGTTGGTTTCTTTAATGTTTATTTAATTTGTTTTATTTGTTCATTAGTTTATCTATTAATCCTAAATTGTCAGTTCAATGTTTGTCACAGGCGACGGTTTGGGTGAATGCGGGAATAATCACGTATTTGTCTAGGTCCAATCGTATGTTGGAAAATAGTAAACTCATTGTTCCGCACTTAATGACTGTGCGTGGTTGTAAAAGCGAGAGTACGTGCGAGTTAAGCCAGCATTGACCTTTTTTTATAACCGTGCGAGAATAATAATGGGTCGAGTGTCCTGAGGAAACACAGAGTGTCTTCCAGAGTTCAAGAATGCACATGTGTATCAAACTCAAAGGAAGCATTATTTTATATTTGTCGCCTGGTAAAGTACGTTTCACCACCCGCATCAGCGTGAGAAAAGGGCGATAATTTTTATTCGGCTGATCGGCGGCGAGTGGCCGCGTCGATCGGCTTAAGCGTACTCGCAGCGGCGGCAGTTGAGATCCTGATACGAAGCTGAGCAGTTCGTGTGCTTGTAAAGTTCAGATTTTGACACGAAGCCGAGCAGTTCGTGTGCTGGTAAAGTTGACGTTCGAACACGAAGCCGAGCAGCTCGTGTGAAATACATATTTTCCAATATACGTTTTATAAGTAAACGCCAGTCTAAGATTACTTACCTTGGTTCATCCTTATCCACTCCCAAATTAAGTTCATTACCAACACCCATAGTTATTACATTATTTCGTATATACGATATTTAATTTTTGAATCGATTATTAATTTTGATTATTTTTGCCATCGTTTCAATTTTGTTTACAAAAATACGAAATAATAAAAACAATAAATTAATTGAATTCTAAATCGAGAATCTGAATCGAAGTGTGTTATTATTTCCATTTATTTTTCAATAAAATGAAAAATATTTATTAATCTTATAAATTTATATTTTACTCAACAAATACAAACTGACGAAAAAATTACTTATTAGCAGTGCAAACTATAAATAATGTAGCTACGATATTTTCTAGAAGATGAGAAATAATTTTAAAAAGCCTCACACTGTTGTCATATGTATCATCACTGGACTAATTAAGTTAATATAATATCCATACACGCGTGTGTGAGCATTCATGTACTCATTTTTATAATGACGATACACTTCTTATAATGAATTTTCTATGCACTCGGCTAATGAAATTTTTCGCCATGTAGAGTAAGAAGCGATCCTTGTGAATCGATTTTTATTGATACAAGAGTCCCAATTGCCGAAGAGTGTTAAAATTTTTCATAAGTGCACGATCGCTCGAAGTTTTATTCGCAGCTAGTGAGGAGCAGCTGAAAATTCCTTCTCCATCTGACGTATGTAACAAACTCTTGTGAGGTCGTTGATACAATCACGTGGTAATAAACCGTCGTTTCCACGTGCAATAATCTAGATAGCATTTAGAGGATAACACTACAGATACCTTGGTAGAAAATAACCCAACTAAAATGGCTTAACTGTAACGGTTGGTCAAGTTTTTGGGCCAAAGAATAACAAAAGTATTGACCAAGGGTTAGCCAACGGTTGGTGAATTATCAATTATAAAATATTTAATAGGTTATGAAACAACAACATTAGCTAATAAGAAATATAGATATCTAAACAATTTATCTGTGAAAAGTAATGAAAATTACGGAAGTAAATTAATAAGAATACTGTTAATTATTGGATAGTGGGATTGGGAATAAAATTATTTGAAGATTAATAGACATACTTACAATACACGGGCTACATATATATGGGCAGTTCTCAGGTGAATCGAGAGGTCAAAATTTTTTTTTCTTTTAAAATCATCTAAATCACTTCGTAACCATCCCATATGTTACCCTGATTTTTTTCAGATTTTTTTCACTTCTAGTTTTTTAGTGGCAGAGGGTCAAAGTTGGTGATTTTAGCATTTTCTGCATT
>JAWWEQ010033016.1:0-21654 GCA_035583055.1 Torymus tubicola
TGTACTATTATGAGAATATTCGATGAAGGAAAAAGAATAAATAATTGTGTAGAGTACGGTCACTTCGAAATCTTCACGAAAAAGCTTATGTGCAGGACATATTCGTAAAGAAAATAACTGTGTATTGTATAATTTTGTGTAAAGTGTGTGCGTGTAGAGAAATGTTGTGTAGAGTATGCTTCTTTAGAATTTTTCACCTAAAAGTTTGTGTTGTGTGTGTCCGTGTAGAGAAAATTGGTGTAGAGTATGCCCGTGTAGAACCTCCTTGTGTAGAGTGTGAATGTGTAGAGTATTGGCGGTGCCCAAATTGCGTGACACCTCATTGCACCGCATATTCCAAAAATAAGAATAACTTGTAATATATATACACATATATATATGTATATTACAAGTTATTTTCGCTACGCTCGGGCCCTAACTTTACGCCACGTAAAAAAGTGCTACCTAGGTCACACGTATCGTAATGTAGTAATACATGTTCTCATATTTGACACATGATTTTTCGGGTAATAATTTATTAATATTGATATAGATTTGAGGATCAGAAATTGGCTGCGTCGGCTCTTACGGCAATAAGTTTACACCATTCCACTGTTTTTTTTTTTTGGACTAACGCTTCTCAGTCTCAGCGCTAATGGAAATAAGGATTTCCCCACTTAATTGGCCTTTATACCTGAGTGGACATTTGTATGTTATTAATGAAAATCCAACACCCTTTCTCAGCGATAACATACATATTAATTTGACAATTCACATCCTTGAGAAAATTATATTAATTTAATTTTATTTAGTGGTTTTATCAACATATCGACAATCATTTCTTTTATAGGGCAATACTTCAATTCTATTTTTCCTTTTTCTTTGGGATTCTTTACAAAATAGAATTTTCTTTCTATGTGTCCTGTAGGACTACTGAAATTTCTATTATTTACTAACTTTATGCAATTTTGATTACATTCAAGAATGGTTACTGGTTTTTTATCACTATTGAGAAAATCTTTTAGTAGACGTTGAATCCACATACTTTCCTGGCTTGTTTCTTCTAAAGTATAATATTCAACTCCTGTTGATGGAAGTACAACACAAGTTCGGATTTTTGTTCGAACAGTCAAACAGTACACACGCATTTCTGCCAACCGTTCGGTCTCCCGTTTCTCCCGGGAATTTCAAATCTTTCTTCAACGACATCAGTGTCATCCGTTCTCCGTGTTCTCCTTTGAAGTTAAAAGCATTCAAATCTAAATCTGGCGGAATTGTACATTAGTTACATTCAATTTGTAAATGTTACAATAGTTTAATCCATTTCAGTTTTTTCTAACTCGGTTGCGGCTTGCTTTTGTATTCTCCAGTTTCATTTTGATTTCTATTATATTTTAGTGAGCCGTTTAAAGGACATTCTTTTGAGGGGGTTCTCGCTTCGCTTTAACTCTCGCATAATAGTCTTCTCTTTTTAATCTTTTCGCGTTAGTCGAAAAAGTGAATTTCTGCCGTCCGCAAATCTTTCTCTATTCAGTTTAGTATTCATTTTAGCTGAATCATAGTTTCAATTTAAGATGGCTGTATCAATTAAATTCTTGCCGTGTAAGTTTAATTTTAGTCATTAACTTCTATCGCCATGCGTTTCACGTAGCATTTTACTATCATTTAGCTTTATTGTAAAAATAAAAATTAAAAAAAAAAATCAAAAGTAATTATAATACTTAATAAACTAATTAGTTTACGTGACTCTAGTTTTCGCATCTCTTAAGCAATAAAACACCGTTTCTCCCCGTAGACACCGCTTCCTCTATGCCAGCAACTGATCCTGTCAATGAACATCACCACCTTAGTGACTACGTACGCCAGAAAGGTAACAGATATTCTGCCACTTCCAAGGGACCTTTCATTGCCTGTATTATTGATTCCGACCCAGAAAACAACTTAGGGAACTATCACATAGTGGAAATAGGCATAAAAATATTCGATGCCGATTTCAAAGTTTCTTCTCTAAAGAAGGATAATATCAAAAGAGTACCTATGGTCTTTGACTCATTTCTGGATGCCAATGAATTCGTTGCTAGTGGTATTCGATCTGTTTCGCCTAAATGGCTCTCTTTCATCCCCGACGATGTGCTATTTAATATAGGCCTAGTTTATGATATCCCCCCGGAAGTATCTTTAGAAAAACTAACCTTAGTTTCTCATTGCCAGATAACTCATATTTCGATAGAGTAGAACGAATTTTCAAATGGATCGATTCTGATCAAGGTAGAGTTAAAAACCCTATAAATAAAATTAAAGTTTTTAGCAAAAAAACTCTCCCGCCATACATAAATATTTTCGGTATATTTTAAAAAGTCTCTCCATTTATTCCAGTGGTTATAAGATGCTATAAATGCCAGCGTTTTGGCCATGGCACCAATTATTGTAGGAGTAGACCGAGATGCGAATCTTGCGATCTAACTCACTCAGATGAATGCACGGAACCCTTTAAGTGTATGAATTGCAACAAGGTACATAAAGCGTCGAGCAAAGAGTGCATATTTTTTACCTTCAACAAAGAAGTTAACAACCTTAAAACGCTGCACAAAATAAGTAACGTAGAGGCTATATTTCTTACGAAATAAAGATATAGACAAAATCTCCAAGCTCTTGGCCCCATTTTTATTGATACTCCTAACCCTTACATAGAGACCTTCGAATTTTTATTGATACTCCTAACCCTTACATAGAGACCTTCGAATTGGAGAACATTATTAACGATCAAGAAGAATCACACTCGGATAGGATTAACGCCCAATCACCTCATCCTCCAGAGGTAACACTTGATTTAGCTAAACCTACCAACACCTCAAATTTAATCTCAGGTGAAAACCATCAAACATACCCTCCAAACAACCAATCATTTCCCGCTAATTCAGAAATTCAAAACCCTCATCCTCCGTCACCCCTACCATCTTATTCCCTGAACAACTCACCCCCCCCCCCCGCCGGTCATAGCAAACCGCACTCCCACCCCTCCAATAGAATATGCCCCCTCTGACTCTCTAGCCCCCAGGTCCAATCTGAAACAGAATTTACCCAAATTAATTTCTCAAGAACCAAATTCTTTAATTACAATTTTAGAAAGTAAACCAGCCCAAAGCTTCAACTCCCTTCAAGAGCCCATAAATTTAAAACTTCCTTTCACCGTTGATAATAATATAATCGTTCCCTCATTATCATCTTACCCTCCTAATACAGCGACCGAAGTTGCACCTAAGGATATCACCCCTCAAGAATCTCAACCAGACTCTGGTCATAGTAGCACAAGCGATTCATCATCTTTGTACAACGATCCTTCACTATCAAAAAAAAGAAAGAAAAAGTCCTCTTCGCAGAATACAAACCATTATCAAGCCCTCCTTATAAACAATCCGGAAACACGAATTCAAAGAAACATAAAAAGAAACAAAAAAATTAACTTAATGGAAGAATTCAATTGCTTATTTTAACTGCATTGGGTTGACTCATAAATGGGCGGAAATATCCAATTTTGCACAAAATTTCGATGTTTCCGCGATCTCAGAAACGATATTAGAACCTAATGATTATACCCCTTACATTAAGGACTACCACTGCATCAGAAAGGACAGAACTGATTGCCACAAGGAACATGGTGGAGGACTGATAGTCTTTATCAAGAAATGTTATCAATATGAATCTTTGCGCCTCTCTTATTCACCGAAAAACCTAGAATTTATTTATATAAAAATATTTAACGACAAAACGTCTATCTTTATCCTTTTCTGCTATAACCCGCCATATAACATTCTAAAATCTGCAGAGTTTATTAACACCTTTCTAAACTTTAATAATCACAGAAAAACTCTAATCTTGGGGGATTTCAACGCTCAAAACCCTTTATGGGGCAGCTCTAAATTGAACCAACTTGGTAGTAATTTAGGTAATACCCTGTTCACACTAGGTTTTCTACAATTACTTAATCACAATAATCCCACTCGAATTCACTCCCTCAACAGCTGTCTTGATTTAGCGCTCTGCACATCAGATTTCTCACATCAGTTATCATTCCAAGTTTCGGATAACAATTTAGGCAGCGATCACTTTCCTATATTAGTGTCGTTTAGCAGCTTATCCTCGCTAGGTTTTTTCCTTCAAAGCAATTTCACTTATCTAAAGTCTATTGGGAAGTATTTAACACTAACATGGAGAGTCTGAGTCACTCTCTCTCAACAGATTTCACCTCTCTAGACTCGGCGTATGATCAGTTTGTAAAATGCATTTGCCAGGCTATTGTTTCTGCGGGCGGTAAGCACTTTCCCCCTTCTGACAAGAAGCATATCCCTAGAAAATCTCATGGTGATTCTCCTTGGTGGAACACACAGTGTTCCGAACTCGTTTCAGAAAAGAAATATCTACTTCATGCATTCAAAGCGAAACCTACCTCTGAGAACCTGATGGCTTTCAGGAAATCTAATAAAGAATCCAACAAAGAAATTAAGAGAGTCAAAAGAGAAAACTTCCGCAGTTTCATCAGTTCCATGAACCCCAACCGCAGTCTTATTGATAACTTCAAAACAATTAAAAAATTCAAATCTAGAAACTACAACCCACCCCCCAAATCTCTCAATAGTAACTCTGCCATAGCCATAAATAACCCCCACTTATTATCAGCTTTTGACAAAATTGCGTCGAACTACACATACTCTAACCTCTCAAAACCCTCGATTTCCCCTAGCGACCACTTCTTAGACGCGAAAATAGAGATCAAAGAAATTACCCAAGCAATCGTAAATAGTAAACTCAAATCGGCTCCAGGTCATGATGGCATCTCGTATGAAATATTGAAAAACTTACCATCATCTTCTTTATCATGGTTGGCTAATTTATATAATTACATCTTGGATTAGGGATGTTTCCCAAGCGTTTGGAAAATTTTTAAGGTATGTTTCATTCCCAAGAACGACTCAATTAACTTTCGTCCTATTGCCTTACACTAGCACCTACACTATTGAAAATATTAGAAAGAGTACTTAACGATAGGTTGATGTGGTGGTGCTGAATATTGCATTTGGCACTAGCGCAATTGAGTTGGCTTTCATTGAAAATGCAGAGTCTTTTAACAATATAATTGATTTTATAATAAATGAACATATTCCAGTCTGACGAATTGCTTGCTATATTTGAATTCTCTATATTCATAGTCCCCTCCCTGGCCACTGATGTTTCAGCTTTTCAGCTTCAGCATATTAATATAATCACCAGAATAAAACCAATAGATGGTGCTCGGAGTAAGATGGATGTAGGCACAGTCGCTTTTTGGGTGCTGGTTCAACTTGCTCGCAGGGCCATTCTACAATTTCAGTCAATCTTTAACAGGACATGGTAATGGGTACATAGTTGTCGCTCAGCTGTAACCCCTGGATAAAAAAAAATACAACACAAGTTCGTTTACGGCAACCCCAACTAATAGTTGCATTTGTATACTGAAATGCATAATCGCTGTTTGATGTTCAATCTTCAGCCCAATTTGCATCTACATAGCCGATTAATTTTTTTTCTTTATTTTGACATCCAAGAGTCAGTTTGTAATCTTTTGTTCCTTTAAAGAATCTATCGACTTTCTGTGTGTCTATCCAATCTGCTTCTATGGAATTTTTGTTGTACTGACTTAAGATTGCAAAGTACAGCAAAGCCCCAATGAGCTGTTAGTATTTGTCATTGTCTTTCATTAACAAGTCATTTCTTTTTCAATTTTTTACATAACCAACATCTAGTGAGACGTAAAAAATTTTGGCATCTTGCAGCCGAATCTGTATAAGATTGTTTCTATGTATTGTGATTGCTTTATACAATAGGAACCTTCACTTTTTCTAGATACTTCGATGCTAGAATCCTAAATCTACGAAATTAAAATACTGTCTCAGAAACTGTGCTGTTTTGGGTATACTGCTTATATTCTTTGCAGCAATAAAAAAATCATTAACATGAATGATAAAATAAATAACATCTTCTGTTACTCGACTTATATATAAACATGAATCTGCATTGCTTTGAATAAAATTGTATAATAAACGCGTATATAAGCACGAATGTGTAGCGACATTGGCGAGCGGCGCCTCTATGTACGACGTTGTACGTACACACATACCCGCGCCCGTCCTGCTATGCTTTGTCGTAGGCAACAGCATTCCCCTTACGTCCCTCCTCTTCCTCTACAAAGTCACAGCCAGACGAAGACGTCGCGGTATAGCTGGAGCTAAAGCGAACGTGGATCTGCTGGCCAGGAGAGGCGCGCCATCTCCAACTCCATGCGCCAGCCGAACAGCAGCCGACGTCGAACGAAGAAGGAGAGAGAGAGAGCGAGAGAGAAGGAGTAACTACAGCGCTAGGTCGGCTTGCCGATATGTATAGGCATGAGCCTAAGAAAGAAAGGCTTGCTCACGCCGCCGTAAAGAAGACGGCCGATCGGGACAATGCTGCGTGAGCAAGCACGTGCATGACACCGTGACCGGCCGACATTTTTGTCCGGTATTCCATTGACATCTGCCGTACCGCGTGTGCGTACGAGAATATCTCCGTCACCTCCTCGCATCACCGTTGAGTGAGAAAGTAGTAAGAGAGAGCGGACAGAGCAAGAGAAAGTCTTAGCAGTAGCAATTTACCTAGCCAAGGTTTGTCCTTCCCAGTTTCATTCCCCTGGGTTTGATGCGCGTGTGTGTGCGCGTGCTGTAGTTATAGTAGATAGGTTCTTTTGCTCCCAGCTTCGTGCTAGCCGGCGATAATGGAGTTTGGTGCAAGTGACGCGTGCATCTGGCGCCCGTTTTTCTGATATGTCGAGATTTCATATTGTAGATATAGTAGTGTAAATGCTTTATTTATTTGCTACGGCTTCCCCATGATCCGCCGCTCTGCCCTGATCCCCAGCAGAGTGTGACACTGTATAATCCTTTCTTCAGCTTACAAACAAGTCTTTTACCATCTTTATTTTCTTTCTTAAATCCTTTTGGTTGGGCCATATAAATGGATTCTTTAAGGTCTCCGTTGATAAAAGCTGTTTTGGCATCTAAATATTTAAGAATTAAATCTTCACTGTTTGCGATTGTAAGTAGAACTCTACATGTCATTTGTTTCACTACTGGTGCAAATATTTCATCATAATCTATGCCGTATTTTTGTGAGAAGTCGCGAACGATGAGTCTAGTTTTATACTTCCGTATTCTACCATGTGCATCATCCTTTGTTTTGAAAATTCACTTGCACGTGCCCAAATTTCGACCTGGAGGTGCCGGTACTGTTTTCTCTTAATGATTATATTTCTTCATTAATAGCTTCCTGCCACTTTTGTTTATCTGGTCTTAGTAATGCCTGTCTTGTGGAACACCTTTATTGTCCCTTGTTGATCGTCTTAATGGGACATTCAATGACTCTATATCTGAATTTTGTTCTTCCGTAATATCGACACTGTTTTCTTCAAAGCTTAAATTTTCTAATGATGCATATTCACTATTGTTTTCTTGAACATACTTATCTGAAAAACTATTATTATTCTTGATAAAATAATGTTCTTGCTTCGTGCCAGTCATTGATCCACTACTGTGTGTGTTCACAGTTGTCTAAAAACACTGCATCACGACTAATTTTCTGGGCTCCTGTTTGTGTATCGGTAAAACGATATCCTTTATGCTCATCTGAATAGCCAATGAAAATAACTTTAGTGGCTTTAACGTCTAGTTTCTTACGACGTTCCTTTGGTACATGGATGTACACTTCACAGCCAAAACCATGTAGGTTCTTAACATATGCTTTTTTCTGAAACCATAATTCATACAGAGTTTTATCTGTACATTTAGTAGGTAATCTATTCTGTAAATAATTAGCCGTATTAGCTGCTTCTGCCTAATACTTTTGTACCATATTAGACATTAATAATTAAAATTTAGAATAATTGAATTTAAATCACGTACTGCAGCGAAAATTCATTTTTCGTAGAAACTTTACACTTGCGTCTGTTAAAACTAATTAAAATACAATGTTATTTTTTAAAAATTTTCTTCTGTTTATTTTAGAGAAGTAAAAAAAATTCGTCCTGATGTACGTCCGTCTTTAGAAGATCCGGAGGAACTCGAAAAAAAAGATTTTTGCGGCGAAACAGGATGACTGTGTATTACAGGATCGAGCAAATGGTTTAAAAAAGGTGCTTAAATGCAATGAAACCGAAAATATACAAAACAAAATAAGAAACAATTCCAGGACAATAAAGAAGTTAGAAGCTGCATCGAGCAAGACTGTGCTCGATTGCCAGAAAGAAATTATTTGCTTGAAGTCTAATTCACGTATCATAAATATTTTATGCGTACTGTCATGTATCAATTTTGTATTACTTTTTGTAATTCTTTTTGTGATACTTTTTAAAATTATGATTTTTTAAATAAATGTCAAGATAAAATAAAAAAATTATTTATTTCTATTATACATATTCCAGAAATCTCACCTTTATGATTTAATATCAATAAATCATACAACTACTTATCAAACGTTATGAATCCAGAAGAAATATTACATTAATGCGTTTAATGTTCATGAAATCGATAGTTTTCAGATATTATTTAAATTTTTACTTGTGAGACTCATATTTAGAGAATCACACGTTGAAACTACAGAAATTATTAATAAATATGTAAAATTCACTAAAGCCTATGCTTTTGTCAACAAATATTTTAAAAACAATGATTATCATATGTTTTCAATCTAAGTCATTTTTTCATATTTTATATCTTATAGAAAAACTTTATACTTGTTAAAGTCTTCCTTTTTTTTCAAAAGGATTATTTTAAAAGATTTCATAAGTTTTTAAGAGCTTCATGTATAAAAAAATTTTAGAATAATGACTCAATTATTTTCAGTTTTGAAATAGATAATATCATTGTAATACTATATTTATACAGCCATCTGAACAAAATTGAAAATTAAGAGAATAAAAAGTTTTTTTTATCCCCTTAATTTACAAAATAAGTTAAGAGAATAAACAAAGTTATAATTTTTCTTGTAAAAATAATAATTTTTGAATGAGCAATTAGAACAGATTATAACAGTCATCTTTATTTTAAAAAGTTGAATAATTAGGGTTCAAGGACAAAAGAATTCAGATTTGTTTTTTTAGTTATATAGTACTATTCCAATATTCCATCGTTTAAAGTAAACAGCATATGAATATCAAAACAATATCGACTAATTTTCCTTGCTAGAAATTGTCTCTATCGGAAATGGACAGGAAAATAATAAATAACTAGTAAAAATAGCTACTTTCTAAGCAGTGATGAAACGATTTTTCCGTTCACATTCTCTATTTACTGGAGATACGATAACCTTGAAATTTTGTTACTAAATTTTCTCTAAGCTAGTTCTCTAAAATATCAAAAAGTGGGTTTCGAAAGCAACAAAATTCTAGCGTATTCTTTAAACTCCATAAAACGTTTCTCTATATTTTTTAAAATATAGGTTGCCGACTTATTTTTTGAGAAAAAAATTATTGAAATTAATCATTTTTACATGGAAGTTAATAAGAATCATATCAATTGTTATAGAAAGGGATAAAGTTTGATACTTTAAAGCTGAGTTTTTCAAAAATAAAAAATATGTTCTCAAAGGTGAAATTATACTCTTGCTTATAAGTATAAAAAATATGTGTCAAGCCGACCTTTTTAAAAAGATATTTATCATTGAAAATAGAAAATCGCCGTTTTCCTAGTCTAGTTCGCGCTACTACGTGAATCATGAGTTAGTACAATTACAAATTATTTATTCTACTCTGTGTTTACATCACCCTTTTATTTAAGAAGTTGTGTAAGTTCATAAATAGTTTTTTCATACATGATTTGACTAAGAGAATGTTATTTTAATATTTATTGTTTGGTGATTACTGCATTGACTCACGAGTCCTTAGAGAAGTACCTCAATCTGATTATGTATTTAAAAGTTAATATTAAAAAAAGATAGCTAACCAAAACGTAAACACGAATTATTGGTATTCAATTCGTTTATAGTACAGTAATAGTGATTCTCTCTCCCTCTCTCTCTCTCTCACTCTTTCTCTCTCTCATTCCTCATGATACTACTAGTATCATACTAGCCACCTTCTTATTGCCCATTTCCTAACTAAACCCGCTGCCAATTCATTCCTTTTATTAAATCGAAATAGGAAACCAAAAAAAGCTTCAAAGAATATTAGATAAGTATAAGTTTGGAAGTTAGACAACGACATTTAGGTGTGTGTGTGTGTTAATATCTTTGCTTTAATAAAAAAGAAAAAAGTTTTAAGATGAAAATACATTATAAATTTTTTTTTGTGAAAAATGCATTTTTTGAATTTTAATTTAATAATAAAAAAAGGAATCGATAAATTAGTTTGAGTAAGCCAATGAATTGGCAGCAGTTTTTGCTTTTCTTTCTGAATCAAGAGCGCGTGTGTTACAAATAAACCACAAGAGGCTGTCCTTTAAAATAATCTCAAAAGACAACGAGGATACAAGCTAGTACTCGACACGCGCTCGCAAATGAATTTCCATCAACTTAAGCGTATCGTAATAAAACAATCAAGACCCTCGCGTGTAAGAGCCGTCGGTTGGACGGAGCCTCAGCGCTCGGCTTGATTACAGAATTTTACCGGCTCTCCTTTACCTTCGGGATATACCTATTACCCTTGACACAGAGAAACCGCATGGAGAACCCTCGTACGTCTCTTCTCTCGGTACCACCTACACGCAGAACCTGCATATCTTCGCGTCGAAATGAAAAATCATAACCGGAAACTGAGGAATCGCGTACGTCAAAATCAGAGCCATCAAATCTCTTGGAGTGATAGGCACGCAGCCAGAGAGTGCGAGTAATCACATTGTACGCGCGAGTTGTATCGCCGTTGGACTGACATTCCATGGGTGTCAGCCTATTGTACACCGTGACGTCCCCTTTCTGCGGTGCTGACCGCTCACGTTTTTCTCCAAATTCTATATATGCATGCCTCGCGTTTCATCCTTTCACATAAAGGGTTTTCTACACGTGTTTTTCCAATCTCTGATCAAGGTGAAGTTCAGAAAATAAATTTCAGAGATAATAACATCCTCTCTGTGCTGTTAGTCGCGCAACAGCGTTTGCATTAACTGGAAATGAGATAAAGCGAAGTGCATTAACAAGATTTTTAAAATGCAAAATTATATGCTCATTATATCGAGTGAGCGATTTTCGATTTTATATAGCCAACGGAATCTTTACCGTTTCTATAAATTTCGCAGAAACGCTGCGCTCTTTACTGTTGAGACTCACGCTACGCTTTCCACGGTAATCAGGCACGGCGAAAACTACCGGCTGGGGCAGTAAATAAGTTCACGATGCGGCGAGGTTGACATTTCGCGTGGTGCCGTGTAATCGTGCCGTGGTTGAAAACTGGTTCTATTCCCGCAGTTGAAATGCATACGTACATACGTATGTACTTATACGATCCTTTGCATATACGGATTTTTGCGTGACGACGAAAACGGCAGTATAAACATATAGGTACACAGCGTGCAGCGAGCGTGTAGCTCACCGGAGAGTCTTTATCGTATATACGTGCTACGTTGCTACATGCTACACCCCGTTCAAAATAATAAAACGTTATCGAGACGCATGCTACCGAAGTAGCTACTACACGTAGAGGTTTCTAAATACCACCCGATGTATGAAATGAGACGTTAATAGCGAGTTTTTTTCAGGCAAATGTACTTTTCTAGGGGGGAATAGAAGCCGCGAACTTGATTTTAGAAAGAAATACGGATCTTAGACAGGGAACTGGATTCGCGTAAGTATATGCATTAGTTGCCGGTGGAAAATTTACATGTAGTTCAATTACCGGCGTAAGTCGATTGGATAATTAACTTTCAAATGAAGGCTTAGCCGCCTTCTAGGCGTCAAGTGCTATTCATCCTAGGGATAAACTACGTTGCCGTAATGAACGGTTACACATATACGCTTAAAAGGGTTGAGAAAAACTATATAATGATTTTGCATTTATTTTTGTTATTTATAGATAAATTATCTATTCTTAGTCATTTCCTATATTTTGCAGGTTCTCACCCCTGTATTTTTGTTTTACAAAATCTTGAATAACGCTAAAACTGCTTCGACGTCAGATCGTGATCAACGTGATTAGTAATCATCGCGTTTTCTCAGTCTTTGCGAAGATCCATAGTATTCAAAGCAAATGATTCAAGCACGATCAAATTATGCATGCATACACTTTATGTGGAAAGCTACTCTGAAGTATGAACCCTTGACACGGATACTATTTCCAATACATAAATACATGAAAATTACAAATGATACATGAAAATCCTAAGACCATCGTAACACTAGAAAATGAATAAAAAAAAATATTTGTTTACTCCATATATAAGTTATCTCTTAGAAAATATCAAACAATGCCGTATCATTAAACATGTTTTACTGGAGCATATCTTTGATTTTTTCTTCCCATCCATCTCACCTCGAAGCCGGGCGGCGTCGCGGACAATAGCTGCTTGCACAGCCGGGTTCTCGCACGCGCGTAGGCGTTCACTCTCCCGCTATACGCAACGCAACGAGTCAACCCCGGGGTAATAGTTATAACAATGCACGTCCAGCGGCGACACTTATCCATACGCGCAACGGATTTCCGCGACAATTGCGCCTCCTCCATCTTCCCCGACACGTTCTTCTCTCTCTCTCTCTCTCTCTCTCTTTCTATCTTCTACACATACTTCGTGCCTCATCGCAACGCCAAGACTATATGCGGGGGTCTCTCCTTTATACACAACCCGCGCGGGGCTGATGGCACATCACGACGAATTTGAACGGTTCAGCGCAGGACAATAACCCTTGCGCTAGTCGCCGCCGACGCTACAGTGCGCAAAGAAGGAGGAAAGGGGTTATTGAGCAATTTAACCGGGGCTCCTTCCTTATCTCCATCGGCTCTCTCTCTTTCTCTCTCTCTCTCACTCGCTGCTCTCTCGTCCGTGCGCGCACGTTGCACCGCGAGCCGCGACCATTACGCGCGCAAGCTAGCGCCAGGACCGTTCGACCGTGTGGGAGTGGACGTATGTGTGTATGTATGTGTGTGTTTGGAGAACGGTTCCGTCTCGAGTGCGCGCGATCTCGTGGATAGGTGGAAGTTGAACTGGACTTCGAAATCGTTATTAAAACTGTAGTTTTTACAGTCTCGATAATTATGTTATTAATATTTTGCTGATGCAACTTAAATGACTCAATTAAATCGAGAAGTAGAAATGAGGAAGTATATATGTAATATCTATAATACGAAACGAAACTATAATGTGTGGTATTAGAACATTATAGCCTTTGTGAGATTTATCATTACGAAAATCTCTGCTGAATTTTTTTCTTCGAAGCAAAAGAATTTGGTTGAATTTTAATGCCAAATCCTTTGTAGTGACTACGCGGATTTTGGAGAACCTTGCGCCGAAATTCAACTCCACGTGTCGAAACGGACAATCGATGATGTTCTCATCGAATTCGTGGGAGTCTTGTCAGCAGGCTTCCTTGTACCTTTTGTCTGACACAAAATCCGAACGCCATTGACCTTCGCATTCAATAAAATCTTTTTCGTCGATTATATACTAACATTGTTGTAAAAAAAATATTATTCCCATTAAATATTTGTTATTTGTTTTATCGATAACTATCTTTACAAGATTTTAATTTGCATTTAGTTAATGCATATACATCTAAACTTTTTACAAAAAAATCGCATATACATTTTGTCTGTTAAACTTTGATTTACGACTATTTGCAAACGGTTATAAATATTAAAGTTATTTTTCCACAACATCAATAACAGACGTTTACTCGTCATTAAAAAATAACCAGGAACATTTCCAAGATAACTAAAAAAAAATCCCTTACGGCATGCACAAACATCAATAACATCAACCGGCCGCTATGTGCAACGCAAAGAACACGCAGCCGGTAGTTGCTGGACACGCCTGGTGTACAGCGACGCTACATACAGCTGTACATACTCTCGCGTACATATATATATACAGCAAGAGAGGAAGCGATCTCGCGGCGTATTCCCTTTGACGCCGCCGATATAGAGCTGTTGCTCGCGAATGTTTTTTCCGTCTTTATTGCCAGTGCGCACCAGCTCGCTCGGTGCACAGCTTGGCTCGCGCGCGCGCGCGTTTTCAAGAAGCGTGCGAATTGCCTTTATCGCGCGTATACCGAGAGCGCGGCAAGCGAGCGCGCGCATGCGATGATTTATTGGCAAGCCAAGCGAACGTTTCAATATCTGCATATTTCTGTGCAGCAGCAGCAGCGGTGTATAATAACCGTTAGAGCAATTTTTGCGGTAAAACAATATTTGGTTATTCGAACCGTCCTGGTGTTCTGTTACGAAGGGATAGCTGTAGTATATTATAGGTACCTTTTGAGATTCTTCTTTTCTGAAGGGGTCGGGGAACGGAGCATTAATCAGTCGGAAGGGAACTGTATATGTATAAGGCCGCTTTAACGTATATTTGCATCTAAATGCAAATTAATGAAGATATTATCGGCAGGGGTGCCAATAAATACGAAAACACGCCGGGATTTCTTTCGATAAAACTAACTAATCCGGTTGGGTGTGATTTATAGGTTGCTCTCGTATTTTGTGTATCGAAGGAACCTAAGCCTCGCATCGAACCTTTTATCCCTTTATTCTTTATGAATCTCGTGTATCTGATTAATGGCTTACCGCGCGTCAAAACGCGCTTTAATAGAGCGCATTCATCAATTGAGTGAATCGCGCAGGGCGAAATTCCTCCGCAGCATAACTGGCCTCATCTCATCGAGCGCGTATATATAAGTGCTATCGTAAAATTGATCGACGCGCCGACCCCTGACCCGACAATTAAAAGCTTCGTCGACGATTCAATCTGTTCTTGGCGTGTTCGATCGTTCGTCGCTGATGTTATCCTTCCGCATGGTACTGTAGACTGGCTACAAACACGCGACGTGCGATCATCGCGTCGACTGTCTACAGGCGTGTATAATACAAGAAAAGGGATTGGAATTTTTCGGTTTCATCGTGACCGCACGAATTTATCGCGCGATTTTGCATCTTTCCTCCTCGCTGCGCATACAGCTTATAATAATAATATATAATACAGGGTGCGAGCGACGTTTGAATGGTACTCGCGTTGCCGGGCCGATAACTTCCTCGTGTCGTAAATCATTAGCCGCTCGTCTGTTTGTACACTCGAATAGTGGATGCGTTTAGCGACGAGGAAAGAACGTTTAGCTGCCGAGTTTATTTTCATCTGCATCTTATTAAGTGCGAGAGCAAAAGAGAGGGAGAAAGAGAAAGAAACAAGTATGTTAAACGCCTGCGAAGGGAAGCGCGCCGTATATGCGTATATGTACACGAGTAATATACGCAACATGTACACCTTTACGCACGAAATTCAATTTATTTTATAGTGGCTCGCGAAGATTTTTATTACAATGGTTTCTTCAAGCTGGCGTGTCACACTTACGCTCATGTATATTAGAGATGAGCATAATAAGTCGCTAATTTTATGCGAGGATAAAGCACCATTTGTCTTCTTAATAGCGGCTCTGGCCATGTTTGAAAATTAATATATTCTATGATTCATACACTAATGAGAAAGGGTACCGAAACTCTTTTTTCACCAAGACACAAGAACAGCTTTTCAGCGCGAAACGTATTTAATTACGGGTTTTATAACGCATTATAAATGCAATAGTACTAATATTTCAACTTCAAGGACGTCTCACTTGCTTTACCTAATATAAACTACTCGGCACTTTAACAACTTTACCTGGACTTGTCTATGAGTCATGCGCTACTTTTTTCTGTATTCTCATTGATTAGATCCTGAAACGGATTGTCCACTTTCACATAAAAACTTTTTTACGCGTATTAATGTAATAATTCTACATCAAACATCATTAGAGTATAAATATTAAAAATTCATTCTGTTAAAAAAAAGGATGTAATAAAAATAAAATGTTGTAGAATAGAAATCTAAATAAATTAACCATTGCTATCATGAAACTAACAACTTATTTGGGACAGTGGGCATTGGGACAAACCAGAGGAGTAGGTGAAACTGCCGCGCTCTCATACATAAGCACACCTACGCAAAATCTCTAAACCGCGGGAGAATGGGACCGTGAAATATCTATAAACTAAAGACATATAATCCGTTTAGAGCGTATCCCTCGTCGCTCGTTATAGGCAAAGAAGGAAGTGTGTCCGTGTCTCAGTATATACTAAGTAAGTAAGCAGTGTGCAGTGACGAAAAGCGAATCCGTGTTGCGCCAATGCCCGCCGGGCAAATTGTGGGTAGGTAGGGTCGGGGACCAATCAGTCACCTCTCCGCACCCAAAGAACGGATGAAAGGTGTGCGTTCTACTGTGTGTGTCTCTCGCGCATATAAGCCGCGGCTGTCGAAGAAAACACAACGTTGACTGCAGATCGTTACCATACATAGACAGTCTTTATATATATATATGTTTGAGTGAAGAAACGCATAAAAAAATTTCCATGCACGAATGCCAGGTATTATTGAGGTACTGGTGAATGGCAGCGTTGTTGCGAGCGGTAACGTCACTGTTGTTATAGTAGTTGACAGTTATTTCACTGCAGAAAATGAAACTTTTGGATTTCTTCGAATAAAGATAAAGATAAAATGGTACAAGGTTGAAAGGAGAACAATGTCAGATTAATGATATTTTTAATAAATCGAGGATAAAGAGATATATTGCATATAATTATGATATTTAAATATATAGGCAAGTTTTGACAATTCAATAAAATTATAAAAGACGTCGATTTAAATATAGAAATAACGCAACAACTCGCCGTTCTCCGAAGCCGGATCGTGCAAAAAAACGCGCGCTGCCGAACAAAAGTCACGCCCTCTTGGCAACCTCCTCCTCCTCTCACCCTCGAGAAAGAAGGGCCTCCCCCTTCTTAATAAAGAATATTACGATCCTCGGCGAGCATCTTTCAAGGAATTCGTCCCGAGCCGCGATCGCCTCTCTCTCTTTTCTTCTTCTTCTTCTTCTTCTTAGCGATCCCGTGGCGAATCCCCTCGATTTCGCGGTGACGTCGTCCGGCGCGGGCGCGCGTGCGCGAAACGCACGACTCGGTCGAGGCACGCGGAGGAGAGAAAACGAAAGAGAAGAATAGACAGCAACGTCCTTTTTACTGTGAGCGTGTATATATCGGCGTTTTCAGGATACGATCGATTTATGTCTCCAGGCTATTCTATATGCAGCCCACGCGATCTTCTCCGACTCTCGTTCTTTCTCTTTCTCTCAAGAGGCAAGTGTGAGTCGAAACACGCGTTGGATTGAAAAGGCCCGGGCGAGAAAAAAATGTCTCTCCCTTGAATATTTGCAAGGTCGTTTCTCTTTTCGCTTTCGCTTTCTTATTCTTCACCCTCGCTAGTGTCTACTCGCTCCTTTCTGCGCTCGTAACTTTTGTAAGGGGGTTTTCGGACTCGGCAAAATGACTTGTAAGTGGAATAACTTAGGGTAACAAGTAAAAATGCCGGTCGGGGCATAAATTACGCTGTATACTTTTAATGAGTTTAATAAATTACTCACAATATAGGCGCTTTATTTCCTGTCAAGAGTGAACCTGCGGCAATTGAAAAGTTTAATTTTTTGATCTTTTAATAAATATTCATATTATATTGTTATTTTAAAAATTACTTTATTTTTTAGTAATATATATTGACAAAAAATCACGTCACATCTTGGCCGTGTAGATATCAGGAATTTTCCGATTGTTCTTCGTATTTTTAGAATTGTATTTTTTTTCCTTAACAACGCAAATATTGAATCCGTATTAAGATATCAATTTATTATGAGGAAATTACTTTTGTTTATGCCCTAAAAATAAAGTGATATAAATTTTTTATTATTTTAAAAAAGTTTATAATATCTTTAAATGAACAATTTATAATTCATAATATTATGAACTAATGCATCATTGTATAAATAAAAGTATTTTAATCCTCTTTCGAATGCAATCAATTCAATTTAGATATATAGAGCCGTTCTCGAGAAATTACGATTTGAAAAAAAAAGGTTAAAAAAATTAACCTCGCAAATATCTCTGAAATTTATTGGCCAATCATTTTGCGCAACGAACTCGGCCGAACTATCCAAAATCTACCTATACAAAGAATTTTGTATCAAATAAGTTAGGTTTACTCCTGTAATCGTTGAAAATACAAAACTCATTTTTTTCATTTTCCAATTTTTTCATAAAAAACTAATCAACAGAATAATCTCAAATTTTTACAGATTATAGCTATTTAAATTATCATGATTTTTCTCAAAAGAACCGTGATGTCAGGAAAAATTTTTTTTTAAAGAAAATATAGGTGTTTTAATACCGTTTGAATGCTATCCATCCGATTAAGAAAAAACAGATTTTTAAACCACAATCACAAAAAAAAAATGTAGACCTGTTCGGTTAAAATCAAGCGAGTAGAAGCTGAGATTCAGGCGCATACACAAACACACACTCACACACACCCATACAGATATTTTTCAAAATAATGTATTTTGATTCCTAACATCTAGTAAAACATCTATAACCTGTTTTAACAACAATTCTAAAAATTTCTATACAAAGCTTTCTGTATGAGGAAACAACAATATTTTTTACAATACATTTTTACATAGCAGCTGATTTATTTCATCTCTACACGGATAACTTAGGCCCATAAAAGAAAAAAGTGAATTGCGCCACGAACTATTTCCATGTATTTTGTCTATAATTATAACCGAATATGACCTGATACTTCGCATCCCAAGTCCAAATTTTAAGATATCTCTTACAAAAATTTTTAGAAAGGAAAATCTATTGGAATATTAATATATAGCCCATCGCACAAACCAATTCTTAATTTAGGTATCGTAAAATTAACAAAAATGATTAAGATTTTCGACAGCTAACAGATTTGATAAACCTTTATACTTTTACAAAACAAATGATGACATTCTATACCTATAAAATAGAATTGCTTATTAATAGCACCTAAAACCTTTTTGGTTTATTTTTTAAAGAAAATCATCAAAATGTTATTAGTTAAAATAAAATACACAAAAGGTAAATCGTCCATATTTTCTCGATAACTTTTTCATCAACTGTACAGAAAAAAGGGGAGGAGACATATTATTTTTGATTCTGCGATGGTTATTCAATACTAAAATTTTATAATTTCACTTTGTGAATATTATTGTATGTAAAATATTAAACAATGTTCAATAAAATGTTTTTTACATGAAATCACTAGTAACTATCTTTTGGAACTGGGTGTGAGTGTGCCTAAGTATCGCCTTTGTTCAAATTGAAATCTTGAAGCAAATGCAAAAAAATAAGAAATTAAAAGGAAAAATGCCGAAGTATGGGATTTGAGCGGTTCTAAATAAAACATTAGTATTCTTCTCTCTGTTGTGATCGAAAGAATTGTACAGTCATGAAAACAGGATTCGTTTTGATAACAAGAAGTATAAATTCATTTGAGTCTACCTATAAAGCATTTAGTCCAACTTTCTGGACTGTCCAAGAACAACTGTTCATACATGAAAAAAAATTAATTTTTTAATTTTTTTCGCTTGCTTAGTGAATTATGCATTAGCTTCCGGAAACCAATGTATACGTGTAATCGGAGACCCATCTCTGGACGCTACACTCGTAGTCTAAGTAACTCATTTCTTATAGAAGAATACACAGCTCAAATAGTATTAAGATTTAGTTTGGAATTCTGCAATATGAAGGAATCTAAAGAATTTTGACATAATTTTCTGAAAATGTAAACATTTTGACCAAATTTCAATGCGACTACATACTTTTTATTTTAACTAGCTTGTGACAACGAAAAAATTTTTTTACTATTTCATTTTTTTTCAAGATCTAATGCATGTAATAAGTCAAACAATTCATGATACTATAATTTTTATTTAATTATTTACTTATATTTATTAATATTTTACTTTAGCTTTCCTTTGGAACGTCTGCAGTCTTCAACAAGAATTATCCAGATTGCAGAATCACTTGTTCGCTGTTTCCATTAATCTTACTGCCGATGGTTATGGATGCAGCAATGCTCAGAGTTCCCTCCATCTCGGACTCTCCGTAAGATTGTGCCAAATCTACGATGTAAGACTCGCCTCTGGCCAGGAAACTGTCTGTTCTACTTAAATAGTTATTCGTTAATGATGATACTACTATGAATATACTAAAGTATATGTATACTTCATTAAGCGTCGACATATTTTTCCTTGATTCTTTCAAAAATAAAATATATAAAATTATACATTTCAAATTTATTTTATTATCGTATTACTAAACTAATTAAAATTCTCGATAACCATAATATAGTGAAGTGTATTTGAAATCACCACAGTAATTCGCTTTTCTAATAGCCATTATTTACTATACATTATATACTATACGATCTTACATAAATGGATACTGACAGGAAACGCATAAGTAAGAGAATATTTGCACTATTTACTTATTATTAAAAAGTATTATTATTAAAAATAAATTGACTGGCCTTCTATAAATAAATAATCGTTTCAAGACGGAGCGAAAAGTAGCTCTACGACATAGTAACATATTTCGATTTCATTTAAAACATTCAATAATGTACATTGAATTACTCATATTTATAGAAAAAACCGCTGCCAATTCACTGGCTCGTTGCTTCCTCAAACTTATTTTGTTTATTCTTTTAATTAATTGTAATTATTTAAATCTCTCTTTTCAATAAATTATACAAGTTATAGATACAACTTTATTTCTTTTTAAACAAATTTTTCTTTTTTTTAAATATAGGTATTTTAATTCTCTGTCAAATGCTATACATCCGATTCAGATACATACAGCCGTTCTCAAGAAATTATGATTTGAAAAAAAAGGTAAAAAAAATTTAACCTCAAATATCTCTGAAACTTATTGACCAATTATTTCGTCCAATGAACTCGACCGAGAACTATACAATATCTACCTATAAAAAGAATTTTGAATCGATTAAGTTAATTTTACTCCCGTAATCGTTGGATGTACAAAATTCGTTTTTTGTTCATTTTTCAATTTTTTTCACAAAAATTAACGAAAAGAATGAATTCAAATTTTTACAGAATTTATTCTGGATTATCGTGATTTTTCTCAAAACGTTGACCATTTAGTTTGGAAGCTATAAGCTCTATAAAAAAGAACACATTTTTGTTAATAACAAAAGAACCGTGATAGCTATAAAATTTATTTTTTTTTTAAATATAGGTTTTTTTATGCTCTTTCGAATGATATCTATCCGATTAAAATATCTCGATCCTATCATTAAAATAGAGCAGAAATAAATTTTGAGAAAATAAAAAATTTGAAAAAACAAAAACCCATCGGCCAAATCAAAAAATGAATTTTTGACCCATCACACAAAAAAAAAACAAAAAAATGAGCCCCGTCCGATTAAATTGACCGAGTAAAAGCTGAGATCCAGGCGTATAACACATACACACACATACATCCATACAGTGTCACGGTCAGCCGTGCCGACGTCGGCGATAACTAAGCAATTAGGAGCTTAGTTATCAAAACAAGAGATGGCGTCT
>JAWWEQ010033027.1:0-21650 GCA_035583055.1 Torymus tubicola
GTGTGTGTGTGTGTGTGTGTGTGTGTGTGTGTGTGTGTGTGTGTGTGTGTGTGTGTGTGTGTGTGTGTGTGTGTAGAGAGAGATGGGGGCTCTTCTGTAGTCAAGCTGATGGAGAATTCGGAGGATGGATGTGAAAAGGTTTGTAAATATTAATGTAAATGGATGAGCTGAGAGGGTCGTAGTGGTGACGGGGGAGTTGTTGAGATTGTTTTGGGACTGTGTGAGTTAAATGATAATGATGACATGATCTGTTTGGAGATCTAGGGTGTCTGGAGTTTGTTTAGTTGGTTTCAATTACTGAGATTATATATGTGGATTTTGTTTCTTTAAAGCCTCATAATATCATTTCCTATCAGTTTTAGATTGAAACAGAAATTTATCATGTGGATTATTTATCAACCATTCTCAGTAATTTGTATAGAATTGTAATAATTTATTTATTTATTTGTCGAAATCATTAATCTTTAGAGAGTAATTTCTGAATAAATTATTAGAGAATCGTTTAGTATTCATTTCGGCTAAGAAAAAGATTTAAGAGTGAATAGTTTATGTAATTCTAACTTATTAATGATGGCTTACAACAATAAGAATTATGGAATTATGAAAGAGACATCGATTAACGACGAGTCTTAAGTTCTAACTTTGATTACGCAATGCATAATCGTTAGAATTATATTCACTATTCATAATTGTGAAGTAAAAGCTATTGTAAAGATTTGCAGTTTTGCTAAATGACCTTTCACAAAATTATGAGTTATTCACTAACAATAAATAGACGAGTGAATGAATCTTTATAATTTTAACAATACATTGAAGTAGAATACAAAATTTTATTTCCTGTTATCAAACAAAACCTTCTGTTCATATATATCCACGTACGAAAAGTTAGATGCAAATTTACGATTGCGTAATAGTCCTTACATTAATTATTATAACACATGTTCAAAACTTTTTGAATAATAGTAATACTATCGAACTATAATTTATACGTAAATGCATGTTTGCGGTATAAAATGCACACTATAAAACGTTTCTTAGCTAGCTTTCTCTTCACCCTCCGATCATATTTTCCTGTCGTTTGTTATGTAAAATATGGAAATTTTGAAAATTAAATGAAATTTCAACCTGCAGCATAAACTATTCATTCCTCAACTTGTCTCGCAAAACAACTTCATTACTTTCAAATATTTACCTATACTACTTTCCCGCAAGGCTTGCTTTGCTACGACCGGCGTTCTTTCGTTTTCCTCTCTCTCTCTCTCTGCCTCTCTTTCTCTTCGTAACTGCGCGACGAGAGCAGCGTCTTCTTCATTTCTTTCCACTTCCTTTTTATTAAATTCCATCCCTTTACTCTCTATCCAACTTTTCCGTCTATTTCCGGTGACTCTCGCTCCTCTCTTTCTCTCTCTCTTGTGCCCCCTCTTACTTCTCCTTCTTCTCTCTTTCTCTGCGCAAGCTCGAGCTCGTCGTCGTTTGTAGCTCGCGAAGAGGACAACTTCTTTGCGAAACTGACCGTAGCTGAGTAGGCAACGGGCGATTACGTTTCCTTTCTCTCTTATTTTTGCCCGATGCTCGAGACGCGACGACCGCGGGAGTAACTTCGCTCCGTGCGGTTTGAAAAGGAGGGTAGAACGAGCAGCTCGCCAGCCCCGGGGAAACTCGATAGATGAAAATCGCTTTTTCCACACTGAGTTTTTCCAGGACGATGACGACGACGACGACGACTTTCGTTTAATTGAATTTCGAGTTTTTGCAAGGGTTTTGATAAGCACTTGCAGGCAGCTTTCGAATAAGGTGTTGGAGAATTTGTTTAAACTTAGTTAAGGAAAAACTTAATTTATATTCGAGAATGGAAGCAGAAGTTGATAATGACTGAGAAAAGCTGTAGTTTTGATAAAGATGTTGAAGTCTGTATCTTTTGCAAATATTAGTGGAATTACCCCTAAAAAATTTTGAGTATAGTATTTACATATACAGAGCGCCTGGCAGACTTATTTCTCCAAATAAATGTTTGTACGTCTGGTTATTAAATAAGGGAAACGGGTCAATTTTGAAGCCTATATCACCTTAAAAAGTCATTTTTAGTATTATAAATTCCTTTTTTTATAATTCGAAATGTTTTATATCATTTATTTAGGCACTTTTTCGTTCATATTATTATGGAATAACGATTTCGAACGTATCGAAATATTTTAATACATATCGTACATACTTATAACGATTACGTATATTATATAATCATTCATGCTTATTTATTTTCAGCGTAACAATTTAGATTTAATCTTTGCTAAAAGTATAGCATAGCATCCACAGTTACGCTCCCAATGACAGTATTAAATTAGCACATGTGTATAATCATAGAACCGAGCTTTGATCTTGATAAGAGCAAAAATAAGCCAAACTATTTAACGCGCGCGCGCGCGGCATAGGAAAACAGTGAAGTCTATCTGAAAGCAACCGTGTGTATTCTGCCAGCAGCATTACCGAAGTCAAGCGCGAAACTTAATTCGACGATGCGGCTCTGTGTGAACACCATTAATTTAACCAAGCGCGTAATTGTAACGAATTTTACGGCATCGCGCGTACCGCTCGCGTTAAAACTTCTCGGGGGAGGTTATGCGCCGTGCGCATTCAAATGATACTAAATATGCGCGCGCACAAGTTGGCCGATCAGATAAGGAGTTCCACTTTTCCGTTCGCTCTCTCTCTCTTTCTCTCTTCTCCCTTAAAACTTTGATTAAACAATTACACACGCGAGAGAGAAAGAGAGTTTTTCGCCACACGCGAATGAAAATTATACAGCTGTATATACACACATATACACGTTGTGTGCAGAGGATAAAAAGCGCTCCAAGCTTTGTTCGAAGATAAAGTCGTCTTGGGTGGTTACTACGCGGAACGCTGTGTACGGATCCGGCTATATACTCGTATATCTGCGAGCAACTCTGCCGCGTGAGAAGTGCAAAAACAGTAGCTGTGGATGGGAAAATATAGGAAAAAGGCTTGAATCCAGCCAGTACCTATATAGCATTGAGAATAAGAATGGTATATAGTGGATACGTAAGGAGACATATAGAGAAGCGCGAGAAAATGGGTTGAATGAGAAGTAGTGGACGAGGATGGAAATAGAGGTGGAATGCGGGCGAAGAGGATGGAGAATGGAAAATGGTGTAGAACCGTAAGATGAGATGCGACGTTGTGGGTGAGGTGAAGGTATAACGAGAAATGAATTTACTGGGAAATTAATTGAATTGAAAAAGAGAGATGATGTTAGTTTGCATTATTATTTACACGGTCAGTTTTGAATAAACATTATACAATGTTTAAGATTACAAGGTAAATGTTATATATACATATCATAGGAATTATTTTAATAATGGGTCGGATTTATGGTAATTGAAGCTACATTTTAGCAGCAAATTAAATGTTTGGTAATACTAGGTAACTTCACAATCAATAAATTATAAAAGTAAATATGAATACGATTTTATATTGAAAGAATCTACTGTCAAAACAGAATTAGACCACGCAACTTTTACTAAGATATTATATACTACTTCAGTTTTTTCTTTTTTATCATGCAGAAACCGGTAACGATATTTCCGTCATTTCACAATCATCAGCATCAAAAGCATCACTCGGTCCTCTATATATATATAAAGCATACCCGTATACACATGCATTAATTACCACAACAATAACCTCGAGCTTGGTAAATATGCTTTATACGACATGTACCAAAAACAGCAATAAGCGGCCCCTTCGAACCGCCACAGATCGCGATAGGGTTTATTGCACGCCTCTTAGCGTAGCATTTCCACAGTAAATATCACAAAGTAACTCTACAAAATACCACGGATATAAACAAACAAGTCGCACATGTACAACCATAGCTATAGGTATATAGAAGACACCATCTCGCTTCCATTTCTCTATCTCTGTGTCCTTCTCTGGTCCGTAAACCGTCGTCGTCGCCGTAAAACCACGGTATAAACTGTCCCTGAGCGCGTGTGCTCGCTTCTGGAGAATCGCGCAAAAGATAAAGAAAGCTGCTGCTAGAACAGTAGCGTGGGAGAAAAAAAATGGCGTCGAGAATAATGAGGAGACGCAAGCGTGCGCAGATTAGGGTAGCAAGTACAGAGGGGTTGTGGTGGTAGGTAGAAGGTTTGTGTGTGTGTGTATGTGTAATATAAAATGAGAGTACAGCTGGATTGTAGGTATATATATATTCTACAATTTTTTCTTTTTAATTCTTATACTGCACGCTCGTGCGCGTATACGCGGTTTAATTTAGCGAGGGCTCGTTGCACGCTGCTTCTCGTCCTGAGTTTTCAATTGTGTTTAATACATGTAGGTGTGTATGTATATTTATATGTATGTGTAGGGGGTTTATGAAATATACTTGAAGTGGTTTATGGGGCCGTATTATTTAGAGTCGGCTTTTGTACGCGCGGTCGCATATTGTTGCGACGCCGCGGTTTTTGCGGGGCTTTTTAAATTGACAAACGGGTCTGCAGCCACTGCGATTTTATTCCGTGAGGATTATTGCGTGTGTATATGTAAAGGTTTTCTAATGTAGTTGAATCTTTTTTTGGGGCTAATTGATTAACTTTATAAGCTGGTTATATTTCTGTGAATTGTTGCTGTTTTGTAACCTTAGGAGGACGCCGGAGGCTGTTGTGGAATTATTTTCTAAATTTATCGATATTTTAAAATTAATCTTATTTTTTTTGTTGAACCGTTAATTTTCGTGTCTATGTTATGGCTTTGTATATATGAGAATAGCAGTGTGCAAGTATTTATTATTCACCCCTACACTATAGTCGAAGTTTTCCTTATTTTAAAAATTTCTTATTTGATACGTTGAAGATATTTTTCACTAATATTACCACAACTGAAGAATTTAAAAAAATACGTGAACTAAGAACAAAATGTCTCCTGAGACCACAGCTGTTATTTAAGATTATGCACTTGTGATTTTTTTATTTAATAAATCACAATAAGTAAAATTGTTCAAAATTTTTTATATCGAAACATTAGAAAAAAATAGTATAGTGAAAGCTGACAAATAAAATTAAGTCTATTATTACCGTATTTAAAAAAAAAAATTCCTACAATATTATAAACACGAGTTTCAATTTTAAATAGTATCACACAAAATCGTGTACAGTACAAAAAGGTATCTATACTTCGTTTGATTTCGTCCGACTATTTTGATGCAAACCCGATCTACCCCTGGCAATTAGCAATTTGTTGTGTCCACCTGACTTTAGCCATTGCAAACGAAAAAAAAAGAGAGAAAAAATTAAACTGAAAACAATATTCAACAAATCAATCGAATCACTCGCCACTTTCCACACACACACATATACACGCGTACGTTCCTGTAAACTTCCTCCCACAGTGCAATCGTTTTTCATCACTCTCGTGGCAACAATCCAACAATCCAAAACCACAAAAACCGAAAATTCATCTCTCTCGCGCTCTCTCTCTCTCTCTCTCTCTCTCTCTCTCGCTCTTTCCCTCTCTGGCCAAATAAAACGCGTTCGCATCTCCGCACTGCGAAAATGAAAAACAAACAAGAAAACAAAAAAAAAATGTCGAAAGCACAGCGACAGTAGAAGCAGTTTTAGCCATTACTCGTCGCTATGGCGTGAAGTAACCGACTGCTCGTTCACTTCATAACACGCGGCAACTCTCTTGCTCTGCTTCGCTCCAACTTCGCGTGGAAAAAGAGAACGAGTAAAGCGTGTACGATGAGGCAACACACGCGCGTGTGTCTCAGACGCTAAAAAGGGACGGACGAACGGACAGACACGCGGGGCGCGGACACAATATACGAGGATAGGAGGTATATAGCGAATCCAAGCTTGTTCGCGCGCACGCTAGGTAAACCGCAGAGAGTAGAGAGTAAATTTCTCTCCCCCCCCCCCCCACACACACACACACGATGCACGTCAACGCGCGACACTTGGCTACACTCGCGCGCTTCTCCATTTTTTTGTCCTCACGGTACTACAGCGTGGCTGCTGCTGCTACTGCAGAGAGTCGTTATACGCTCGTATACGCTCACGCTGCTCGTTTTGCGTTCTTTTGTTGTCGTCCAATTGTCGCAGCTTGCCCATGTTGTAGGTATATATATATAGTATTTTCGGAGAGCGACGCGAATTCGGCGGGAATAATGAAATTTAGCGTATAAATAGGATACGGCGCGCGAGCGCTTGGCTATATATGTCTAGTACTGGCGCACGAGGCAGGTTGTTATTGAGATTGAAGGTTATTTCGGGTGGCAGAGGGTTTTGTACTGCGCGCGATGCTATATTCGCGGTTTGATTTCTCTCGCGGGAGAATAAAGGTATATAGATATATAGATATATACACTTCCGAAAGAATAATATTAGATTGGCCGCGCTATTTGCTAGGAAGGGATGGTTATATCCCTGTGGGCGAAATGTGCTCGATAACAGATTATACCATTAAGTGGATAATGATAGGGTTACTAATGGTATATTGGAACGCTGTTTTATGAATAGAACGAAACAAGCTGGGGAACTGCGGGTGTATTGATTTAAAGATAAATTCGGTTCCTACTCGGGTGTTGATATGAATAAATTGGATTAATCCGTGATGTCGAAAATCTATTGAGCGGCGATCTTTTGTTTATAGATAAATTTATTTGTTTTCGATATTGAAAGAAAAATAAAGGTTTTAAGAGAATAATCATATATTTAAGAAGAATGACTGATTTAAATTCCAAAAAATTGAATGTCTTTTTGATAGTTCCATAAATCATTATTGCGGAATGGAATTGATTACTTAACAAGTATTTGGTACAGGTATTTTTTTAAAAAAACATTTTTTCGTCTTTAAATAAGCCATATCGTTCTTTAAGTCCAAATTTCCATATTACATTATTAAGTATTTGACACATTGGCTGCAAGGTGTGAGCCCATCGACTTTGCCTGGCAACCGCTAAACGCACGCTCATGATTTATTTCATGAAATTCATTACATTTGATTCGTTCACATTTTATTATCAAATTACCGAATCGAATAAAATTTATTTTGAAATGTGAACGATTGAGATATTTGTTATGAGCTTAAAAAAATTAAATTCTTTTTGCAATTTAGAGTATTAATTTTACAAGTGATATTATTTATAATCGGTATTTTAATTGTATATATTTACTCATAATATGTGTTTACACACTCGTGTAAATACTACATAAATACCAAATACTTTGATAAAAGCTACCATTTAAGTATAAAATCCGTTAACTCCATGATTAAGACGATATAGTTCTTCAACGAGGCCATCGTCAAATTTATGTAAACTAATTCGAATTTTATTAGAATCCACCGGTCGAGGACCTTGTCGCGACACAGCTACCGGATCTTTCCTACCTCATCTCCGAGGAATATTTTATTATCAGGATGTATAACCGTTACAGCTAGGGATGAAAAACTGACGAGAACCTGAGAGAGAGAGAGAGAGAGAGAGAGAGAGTAAGAGAGAGAGAACGAGACAGAGTTGAGCATAGCCGACCGTATCTAGGTGTACGTATATATACCGCCCACAGAGGACGATAATTAACGAGGCGCTCGCGAGCGAAGAATAATTGCGATGGTAGGTATATACCCGCCGTTGCCGCGCGAGATTAAACCGGCCGTGCTCTCAGGCCATCTCGGCACGTCCGCGTAATTGCAGTAGCAGCAGCAGTGCAGCAGCGCGCATAGACATCAGACGGTACGCCGGGCCACTTGACGAAAGTCAATCCAATAAGTCGGGCGCGCGCACGACGGGATTTTCGGCGACCGCGAGTGGAATGAAGACGCGGCGAGGTATCTTGGCGGGACGATGGGTATTGCGCGGTCGCTCGGAAGATTTAAGTGTTATGTATATATTTTCTTTAAAATTTTAGCCTAGAGAAATTATTGGGATCATTTTGAAAAATTATTGTTTTGTATATTGATACTTTATCGATAATATTTTTATTATATAAATATGTGACACGTAAAATGTCAATTATTTTTTACCTATATGTATTTATCGAAATTACAATACATGTTGAGAACAAGATCGATCGTATAGATGCACTTACGGCACACCAAATCGTACAGTCCACGTAGCAATAAGATAAATATTTATGCAATAACAAAGAACATATTAACAAATCAAAAAGTCATAAAAAAAACTGGGCTCAATATTAACAACCGCGGATTCTTCATTACTCGTGCGACCTCGATCACCCAATAACATCTCATTACTCGCTATCGCTCACACACTCGCCGCGCGACCGGCGACAGCGTCGGTGAGTTTATATAAATAGAGTCGCGTGCTGACAGACTCTTGTGGCTAATCGCCGCGGCGGCTTGGCAGTGCCTCAAAGCGCGTCAATCGCACCCAAGCGCGATCTGGAATTCGTCTCGGCTCAGGTGTGTCCTTGCGACGTATAGAAGAAGACGAAGAAGAAGTGGGGGATCGCACGTGCCGCGCGGTCTCGGCGATTGTTGCGGTCTGTCGGAGTGCAGGCAAAGATCGTGTTTAGTTTTGTTGATTTTTCTTTGTACGTGCAATTTTATTGAACCTATAGTTTCTTTAATTCGTGCAAAATATGATGAAATAAGGCTTGTTTCAGTGTTATCATATAGTTTTAAAGGTCGCTTGGTTTGCGTGGACGTGCAATATTATATATTTAGATATAGAATTATGAGCAGAACGAGCGTGTAGTGTGTAGAATGATTGATGGTCTTGGCTACGGGGCTTGTCTGTTTTGCCATGCAGAATTTCCATTTCAATTGGATTGCGCGTGTTCGCAGGATAATGTGGATAGCATCGAGATGGTAATAGGATAAGTTAGAAAATTCGTTAATAATGTATAGCTAATCCTATATATTTTTGCAAGAATTATTCTCATAAATGCATTGTATTTAATTAGAAAGAAACTTCAGCGAACGATGATAATATAAAATTTGAAAATAATATATAAGTTTATATCAATTTCTTTGACCTACAATATCAGTTCAGTTAATATTATCTGATCTATGTTTTATTCAATTCATTTATTTTTAGATATCTCGTTGTATTTATCGATCGTTTACAGGGAAACCTTCTTTTAGAATATGATCTCATTTAACAAATTAGGGCTCATTCGAGGCTAAATAGAAACGTTTGGCGTTTAGCTCATGCACTAATGATTACCGTGAATCCTATTACCTCCTGCTGTTAAAAACGCTTAACATAATGATCTTATAACACGACAGGATAATCAATATTCATTCCTCTCGTGCACTTGAATATCGACAATTTTTATTAGATTCGGTTATTCTCGGAATTGACGTGTAACCGTGAATTTTCGCGCATTTCTACGGTATATATAAAATAAAATGAGACGAATGTTATTTTAATTAAAGTTTATACAGGGGGCGCGGCACTATCAAGATGCAGGTAAATCATGTCCAGATTTCCGTACAAGTCAACAAGACACGCGCGCGGGCATGCATTGCACGCGTACAAGCGTGCCTACATATATAGCCGTGTAGCTGCGCGCGCGCCACGTAGACACACGAGCTTAAATCTACTCCAACATCTACGTGGCTGCGGTACAGGCACTGTAATTGAGTTAGGTAATATTAATGAGCTTTAAATGCCTGGCCACGAGGTCATATACAGTTTAATCCACTTGCGCGTTCGTGGGTATTATTTCGAGTTAAAAAAAAATTTTATACCGGGTATATGGTATGATGATGTACTTTTTGTTGTATATTTTAAAATAATAATCATTCGTAATGCACATCGTACTGCATGGGGCGTAGCAATAATTATATACGTTGCCGGATGTGCGCGCGCGCGCGACACGTTATAATGAAACAGCGATAAGTTACTGACATTGTCCCGCGCGCGCTCGCTATATGGCGGTAACTTGGTAAAATACGATATTTCGATACGTAATTCGCATGGTAATAAATTAAGCATCGGGGCAAATGGACGTTTTATTTTTGCTTTTGCACGAGTGAAAAGACTGTAAATTAAAAAATTAATTATTCCCGATGAAAAATGTCTAGACGCTTTATAATTTCAAAATAAACGTTGAAAATGTAAAATGTATATGCGCTATTAATTTGTATCAAATGTAAATTGATGTTTACAGAGTAAGGTCAAAAAGGTTTTCATTATTTTTTAACGCTATTCAAATGTTATACTTCAGAAGATGAACGTCAGACTACAAAAAACTGAGGGTCTATACGTATTCATGCTTTATTATTTAATGTTCATACGTATGTAACATTGTCTATGGTCCTTAAAATACTGTCAGAAGCTATTCTCACAGTTGGTGAAAATTAAAAGAATACGGGAGACAAGCGCTTTAGGTGAGTGGAAATAAGTAAATGCCAAGTTTACTCGAATATTCGTTTTTAATTTATTCATAATCTTATGATGACATATTTGGTTCACATTGTTATTTATAAACCCAATACATCAGTCTGCATTCTTCCTCATCTTTTCATCCCACTAAAAATATTATCTGAAGCTGTAAGTCAAGATATTCGTATGGATTACACTAACATCAAAATCAAAACCTACTATTTAGTTGCACACACAGTATCTTACTCTATAAGGCATAATTGCTTTTGAGCATATGAGGAAGTCTTTCATATAGCAAAGGAAAGACCTTAACGTAACCACATCTGCTTGTCAGTATTCACATGGTCTACACTTTACTGTTCACGTTTCGGGTACACGTACACTGAGCATAAAATTTCAGCAGACACGCGAGCATAGTAAAGATAATAACGACAGCGATAATGACGACGGTATATATAATCAGTCACAGAGTTCAAGAAGGCGCGTGCAAGAGTCAGCTGACCTACGGACCGAGATGTCACGCTCTGGAATCCTAATACAAATTTGTGTGTAAAGTGATGTCGGTGCGTTTTCCGATATAGTGGAAGATCTCTTTTTCGCGAATTGCTATTAAAATTTTCGAAGTAATAATAGTAAACAAATAGCTAAAACCGTATTCATTGTAATTATTCAATTTTTCTATCGAAAAAGTTGAAAAACAATGGTTTCGAAAAGATAATCTCATATACATACAACTAAACAATGTATCATGTAATATTGTCTATCTCCACAAGACGCCATTTTTCAACCGTGTATAAAAACAGCTATTTATTTCGATACTCATTGTAAACTATAAAATCCTTGACACTAAACGATCATCGTTCATATTTACTTTCCACACACGAGATATATTTCACCATACAACAATAGGACAGATTCGCATAACGCATGCACTTCACCTGCCGTCATACGTGGCACATATATACAACCCCGGCAGTAGACGACCTATTTGTCAAAACACTCGTGAGCTACTAAGTATATACACATGAGGAGGCGCGCATCATCCGACATCTCGCGTGTGCGCGGTGATTCAGGAACCAGTAGTAGTATACCACGCTCTCTATATTATATGCTCGTCACGTAGCCACCGAGATTACAACCTCCGGAGACGCGAGGATTTCCTCGATCGTGCGGGGATGGAAGAGAGGAGAAGAGAGAGATGGAGACAGTGCAGTCGTCGACGAGACACGTCTATATCATTGATACCGCAAATCGTGGGCCGAGGCTGTATAAACTATCCTTCAAGCTTGGCACGTTGGATCTGTTGTAGCTTTACTTTTTTTTATCTATATAGCGAGGATACGACGGGAAACCGATGTGAGAGTGTTTGATTCAAATGTTATATATGTTGATGGGTGTATGTGATGATATTGGGTTTACGGTTTTATTTCAGTGCAATAATCAGAGGAATACTTGCACTGCTTGTGTGATAAGCGTTTACAAAAAAACTTTTTATTGATGCACTATTAAAGCTCTAATTTTATTTTTTTTATATTGCTTATGTATGATTGTTTACGCTTTTAAACTAAATGCTAAAATGATATGAAATTACGATGATTAAAACAATAAACTTATTTTTTATGAAATTCTCCACACGGCGCGTAAAGTGCGTACTGTACACCTGCGGGCGAAAAACAACCTACGTATTTTACCGTCCTCGTGAACAAAAATAGTATATGCACCACGGGAGGAAGTAAAGAAAGCCTCAGATCGCATATTTGTCACCCGAGCCGAAGGCTTTTCCTCCCTAGGTGCATAATATACTATTATAAAACAACAATTAGCTTATAAGGAATTCTTCTGCAATCCAAACTATACTAGCAGTTTGAATAGATCACATTAATGTACACTTTATTGCATTACGGATAAATTGACCAATAGTGTATATATAAATGGGTGGTCTCACCACATTCGTTCTTTTTCTACTTATATATCGCAAGTAGTTAAACTCGTTTCAGTTTTTCTCTGTTTTATAAGTAATCAATCTTCCATTTTCGATTTCCCGTTGCACCATTTTACTCATTCGGTATATTAGGTGTCTTTGTAAGTATATTTAATATTCTCGAAATAATTTAATTATTCCCCTAAAGTTCTTACTTATTTGTACAGCCCCTCATCGTATCGTTATATCTATATAATGTACGTATTTCGAGCGTTTCCCTCCTCCCAAATAAGTCATCTGTATAGGCGAAAGCATAACGCAATCGCCGATCGATCGTAGCTAAACACACAAAGAACTTAAGAACTTTGCCCGTGAGCAAGAGACGCGTATTATAGTCTCGCAAATATCATAAAGCAAAGGAGAGCGCGCGAACTTTCCTTCTAATTAACGAGCTCGCTTTCTCTCTCTCTTCGATTGTCATCGTCAGCAATCGGCATCTTTCCGCGAGTGAGTCCACTGCGGTTGGTTCCTCTGCCTCCTTTCCTCCTTCCTCTTTTTATCTTTTCGTTCTGCTTCCTTCGCCGTTGCCTTTGTTCTCTCTCTCGCTCTCTCTCTCTCCTCGTCACTTTCCTTCTCCAAGTTCTCGCAAGCTAGAGCGAGAGAGAAAAGTGCTTCGCTCGCAGTCTCGAGCCCAGAGGCGAGATGCAAATTATGAAAGTGTGTATATAGGTATATACACTTTCGTATACCAGCGCGACGACGCTCGTTTATCTTGACAAAAACTTTGTCGTGAGAACGCAGTGCGAGTGCGCGCGCGATCTCGGAATTTCGAGGGATTTTTGCGCCCTGGAGGTAAAGAGCGCGACCGGCTGACGGATAATTTGTCTTATTCGCCGGGCGTTCCTTTCTTTGCGCGGTTTAATTGTATTGAAAGCAGTTCGTGATTGTTAAGGAAATGTCGTTACATTCGGCATGCCGGCGTTTGTTTCGAATGAGGGAAATAGAGCGAGAGAGAGAGAGAGAGAAAGAGAAACTGCGAAAGCAAGTCTATATACCATTCAACATTGTATTAAATAGTATAATTATATAATTATTTGAAACTTTAATCGTATAATAATAGCATCATAACCTCAATTTATCTATCTTATTACAATTATATATACTCAAGTTATCCGTTCCCCTGTATTATTTATTTTTGTAAACTTACAAAATAAAAGCTATTTCCATTCTATTCTATTATATTCTATTAAATGTACTTAATTTACCATCAGGTCTCAAAATACTTCTACATATACCAATTACTTAACTCCATATTAAACTTATGCATGATCTTATGATCGCTCGTATACCATCCGCTCAATCGCGCGTATATAGTCGAACGCCAAAATAGATCTCGTAAAATGTAGAACATGTACAACACGCGCTCGATTATTATACGCACCGTAAAAAGTTGGAGGCTAAGCTCAACTTGGTGGTATATGAAATTTGTAACTCTGTCAGCCGCTAACAAGGATAGTGTTTTACCCCCGGGCCATATAGATGCTGATCAAACTCCCGCGCGCGCGTGCGCTGAGATATTAGCGCGCGGCTAACAAATAACGAAGCCCATCAGGCCACAATTCATCTTTAATGGCTCGGCCGACATGGCAACGAGTTATCTCGGCGATATTGAAATTTAAGTTCTTCGCGGTTCGGTGATTGAACGACTTTTTTTTGTTGTCGTCTTTATGTATTATACACTTGCGAAACTGTGCACGTATATATATTATACCGCTCTATAGGTAGGATGGCTATCGCGCTGCGGTGGTACTATACTTACATTATATATTTGATAAATATTCAATGTAATTTGTGAAGTTTATAGATATGAATATATTGGATTGTAGAAATTGGGTAGAAATTAGAAAGTTGTTAAAAACTCTTCTGAGGCAATTGTCGTGTATTTGCATATGTAATACGCTTATAATGTAGGAGAAAATAGAAAAGATGAAGATATATATGGTATACGTGTATGCATACGCTTAAGCGTATTATGGTTTAACTTCAATTATAATTTACATAAGACGCAGATCTCGTGCGTGCGATAAATATATAAAAAGAAATTGTAATAATATAATAAAAACACGGCGAAATTATACAATTCCTTCGTCACGTTAATCAAGACAGCGTTTTAATTGGTAAACTAATATAATCACCTATATTTATAGATATTTAACGTAATACTAATATAAATGATGATGAAAGCCATTTCCAGAATGTTCCATCTCCACTTTAATCTAGAAAATCTCATCTCTGCTGTACAAAACGTCGACCACGTTAATCCATATATACCAACTTCAAAATGTAGTAAGCCAACTTTCCTAAGCTCTGATATCTCTAAATTTTTCATTCCACCTCTCTTTCCCTACTCTGCTGTAATGCTAACAGGGGCGAATTATCGGCTCATTACACGTCGCGCTTGTAAGTTGGATGGTATAGCGCGCTATACGACGTCCCGTCAATTATTTCCGCGCGACTCGACGAAACTCGTAAGTAAATAATATGCTCCGATTGTTCGGAGGGGCGAGAGAACAGTGCCCGGGGCTGATGTCCGGACGAGAGAGATAGAGAGAGAGAGAGAGAGCTTTCCACGCCAGGCCAATGCTACTGTGCTCGCGGCGAGTCTGCTCCTGATGCCCGAATGTGCCTCTCACTCTCTCGTGAGCTCTCAATGCTAGAATGCAGTATATACGTATACCGACGGTAATCGGAGGGTAGAGAGGGAGAGACGAACTAAGGAGAGAGGATGGATTGCGCTATAGTTGCTCGATTGCACTGAGATGCGTTCACGGTTGTCTTGAGCGAGGCTGGTTCCCTGATAAGGCCTTTTTATGATCGGGTTTTGCTGTCCTTTGGACAGTTTTCTATTAAGATTTTACTAATTCTTTTCCTCTTCGCTAAAAGTAGTTACTGTGGTTTTTTACCGATATTCTTGATTAATACAAATCAATAGTGGAAAGGATGATAATTTGGTAGTCCGAGTTATAAAATCTATAGCATTTAATTAATTGTCATCACTAATAGTTTATTATGATTTGTATTCAATACATATTTGATTTACCTACCATTTTACCTACCATAGTAGTTTATACGGTTACGAATATAATTAGTTATGAAATGATTAAATAATTATTATTAGTGATGAATAAATAACAAAGAACAAGCATTTTTTAATTAAAATTCATGCTTCAAAGGATCACATAACTCTACCTGAGAAGTTAAAAATTCATTTAGTATTCACTTTTGTATTTACGTTTTAACGCATAATATTTGTATAATATTTAAATGTTTTTTATTTTAATGATTCGAAAATCAAGTTTAAAAATTTAAATAATGAATAACACGCTTCGTTACTAAATAATGATTAGGCATCTTCTCATATTCATGTCAGAAATTTTTCTGGTGCAAAAAGAGGCGAAAGTGTATATATATTAGAACTATAAAAAAAACTTAAATTAAAAGTTCTTTACATCTGGAGTTCTCAGAACCATAATATGTTTTGAATTCTACTCCGTATGTATGTGAACTTTCTTTTTCAAAATTATGGCTGCATGCTATCCCGTTAATTCTACATTACGCAATTCTAAATATTACATTTTACTGACATATTCTTTTTTTTTCCTTTTCAGGTAAGTTTCTTTTTAATGACCACTTCGGCTGGCCAGCTAGAAGTCGTAAGTTACAAAAAATTAATATTATGTCACTGTCAAGAGTAATTATTATTGTAGTGAACGTGGTAGTTTTTTTTAAGTAGCTCACATGAAAATAATAATTGCTTAGCCATATATATAGTTTTTTGGAACATTAAAGAACGCGCCGTACACATTGGCAGTGTAATAAGTATAACGTCTCTACGTTACGACCTCTGAATATTAATCGATTATGGCTAGATAGGCTTGAAAAAAACATTTACTTCCTTTTCTTAACATAATGTTATTTACTTTTTTCTTTGAAAATTTCATAGTTGATATCAAATTCTTTAGAAAAAAATAATTATTCTGTTATTATAGTTTGACAAGTTATTATGAAACAGTGTAGAAAAACAAATATCGTGAGATTCTTGGAATAAGATAGAAAATTTCTGTACTTTCTGATTCACAAACACATTGATAAATAGTGCGCGTCAAAGTTGTACACGAGGAATCGTGTAAAATCCATCAAATTGTTTAAACGATGAAAAGTTACGCAAGACGTTATTCGAATTACGTATATCAAGCCTGAAATATAAAGATTGTCAAGCAACATTTCTGTAAGCATTCGCACACATTAGATAACTCATTGCGATTTCGTAATCTTTTTTAAGTGTATATGTGTATATTCCAAATCTTTGCATTACTGTATACATTTTTCATCTAGTAAAAACTTCCTGGATTGAGATGATACTGTTATTTATTTTTCATATCATTATAAGAACACGCTGTATTAATTTGCATAAATATACTACAATAAACATATTAATAAGTAGTATTAATGAACTTTAGAAATTGTGACACAATAACTTTCGAGCGAGTTCATTTAATTAAAAATAATTCTCGTGGCTCTATTCATTAACCACAGAGTTAACCACCTCGCAAAATCACTGACCAAACAACTCGCAAAACGCGAATACATCTCTCTTTCGAAAACTAATAATCCCAACCGATATCGCAGAGCCATCCGCACATAACCAGCTCCAGAATCAAGAGAGAGAGAGAGAGAGAGAGAGAGAGAGAGAGAGAGAGAGATGCGACCTTCTCCCTCTCACTCTACCGACCCGTAGTCAGGCGCACACGCTCTCGCGCATCCCTTTAGTTTATCCCGATTCGATGCTAACTATGTTTCGACTTTGCAGCGGACGGCTCTCGAGCGCGTTTCTCTGTCTGCGCAACCCCACCGCGGACCAAACCCGTCGAACGGCTAAAGTTTGTCGCGGGTTGAGCCTCGAAACTGCCGACGGCACGCCCGCCCGAATTTCTCGCTCTCTCTCTCTCTCTCAGAGACTCTCTCTCCCTCTGACTCTCTCCCTGTCCTTTAATTGAATGCAAATTGAAATTTTCCAGATTCGGCCGCTGGCTATTTTCGCGCACCTCTATATGCGCCAGGGTCGACCTATGTTTCTTTTCTCTTTCATAATTCTTTCGGCGATATTGTTTTTTAAATCGTCATTTCGATAAATTAACTAGATATGGTGAATGGGATCGTAACTTTGATGCGGTGTTGTAAGCGAAAAAGTTATATTTAATGAGCATTGCGAAAGGAGATGTTCTAAATTAATGCTGAAAAAGATGTCATATTTTTTTCTTGAAAATTATATATAGTTGATAGTACGACAAAACCACAGGTAACCTTTAAGTTTCTCACAAGTATTTTTTTTTATGAAAAAAAGAGATGAAATTACTAAACAGTAGACGTTTTTGGAATGCTTATTAAAATTAATTCCTCTTTTCAAGTGCGCGTATATATGATGTACGCACTATTTTTATTGCGTAATCCTGATATATGTTTTTAAATAAATTTAAATTATTTTGTTACAAATACTATACAATAACTCATAGACAACTATTTTTGTATGCTTCTTGCAACAGGATTTAGCTTACTAAATCAAACATGTTTAAATTCACGGAAGATAGCTTCGTTTTACGCGAACACATATACAAACGGCTTTTCCTGAAAGGTTATTTTAGATTTTGCGTGCTTTCAAAAAGGTATTTATCGGAACTTTTAGCATAATTTAGTATGCAAAGTCTACTTTGCACTCTTGATTATTTTTAGTTTTCAAATGGGGGAAAATGGGAAGTTTTTATTTTATTTTTAATTCATTGTTTCGAAATTTCTGATGCTAAAAGCAAGACTTAAACACTTAGAGTAAATATCATCGGATTTACATTTTCTAAATGATTTCCAACAAACAGTGATGAAAAAATATTCATAGCAAATATATAACTAAATTCTTGAAATATCTCTATTCTTTGTATATTATAACGAAATGAATCGCAGTGATTATATGAACCATAATTCATTTCATTCACGTCATCGTTTAAACGAGCTCATCAATTTCCATCAACATTTGCAATAAACTCATAATCTTTAACAAAGACATCACGCTCTTTCATTGCCCTTCAACACTTCGCAGGCGATAACTTGATTTTTATTCCATCTAGTTCGGAAAACTTGAACAGTATATCGACAATTAGCCGATCCGATAGTCATTATATGCTTGGGCGGGGTGAGGGGGGGTACCGTGCAGCATGAATTATGCGCTCTTATTACAAGCAGCGTACCGCAGGTATGAAAAGACTCTCGTGCGATCACGGCCGGGTTTTACAGCATAAGTGCAGCCTCTCGACCGGATGACACGAAAAGGTCGTAAAGTAAAGGTAACGACACGTCTCTCTCTCTCTCTCTCTCTCTCGGAACTTTTCCGAGGGCAGTTTATATAAAAGTCGACGACGGCGACGCCGACGACGACGACGACATCGTCGTACCTGTCATCGCTTTCATTGATTAGCGATTCCCTCGTCAAGCGCATATATATCGGCTCGTGAAAATCGATCGTTCGTTCATGGCTCTTACGACTTCTTCGTAGAGTCCTTAAAAAAAATGGGTGCGGGGACAGGCAAAAAAGTGAGGTAGAGATTTCTCGGTACAGTTGTAATGAGAATGTGATGGTCTTTACTTTTATGCTGGTTTCTTTAACATGAATATATATCTTTAGATTTTATATTTGAAAAATAAGATTTTAGACGTTCGAAGTGCAGTAAAATTAGAAAATTTTACTGTTATTTTTATCTGCTTTGTTTAAATTTATTTTTCAATCGATAATGATCTTTAATATACTAGTTTAATTTCGTTATCCGTGAAATTATTTTCACTGGCACGTGATTTTCCGCGTTTAAAATGTCAGAAATCCTCTAATATAAACATAATAGTCTTCCCTTTCCAGTATTATATTCTGGTAATCAAAAGATAAACGTAAAACTTTCCTGTGAAACAACTTAGCGCGCGCTTCACCGCACGACGATCAACTCTATAATCCAAACGAAACCCAACCTTATTATCTCTTCGAATTAAAATCTTCGCAACTCCCGTTAATATACTGAAACACACGAAGACAGCGCTTGCAAACGATTCCCATAACAACACGAATTCTTTTTGTACTATATACCCGCAGTCGGCACGGATATCGAAACTCACCGCTTGGTGGCTCCTCGAATTACACAACTCCATTTGCATGAAGTTACGAGGCTCGCACGCAGCTCTTTCCTTCTAATTGAATTAAAAGGAAGACACGCGTCCCTATTATGTTTCGCCAGGCGTCTTACTTAGAGGCAACGACGCTGCGCGCGGTCGGGTAATGCGCCCGAGTAATATTCATAATTCATGCGACTTGCGGAGAGGCGAGTATACGAGCTATATATATATAGCGAAATAAGAAAGACGAAGAAGTTTGTGGCAGAACAATAGAGGAGGGGTGGGGTGGAATTAACGGGGAAAAGTCGTAGCGAAAGTCGTCGTTCTAAAAGAAGACGAAAAAGAAGAAGAAGAAGAAGAAGGCGGACGATGCAGTTTGATTGTTTTCCGGAGGTTGTGGTATTTATTGCGTGCACGCGCGCGCGCGTATTGTGCGGGCGGATGCCAGAGAAATTTCACGGCGCGCCGGGAATCGGTCGTGAAGCCGTATAAACCGCTTTTATAGGAAATTGTTGTGTTTTTAGGAAATAATACTGGGTTGTGCTGGTGGGTACTTGCGTCGTAGATTAATCTCTTGGGTAATCCGTTGCGGCATTTTTCTATAGAACAGATGCGGCGATGTTCAGTATAGCAGACAGGTTTTGTTGGCATTAAATAATTATTTAAAGTATATATATATTTAATTGAGATTTTTGTTGTAACAGTTAATTATAAATGGTTCAGTTGACATTATTATAATCCATTATCTGCTTCAGGAAGAACATTTATACGTGTATATCTTTTGACATTTTATCTGGTACCTGCGTAAAATATTTAAGTAGGCAAATTATGTTTTATTCGAAATATGAATAGAATGCAAACTATAAATTCATTAAATGATTCAGCCCTTTGAGAAAAATGTTCAATAAAGCGTTTGCAGATGCATAAACTACATTATCATTATTTTGTTATTTTTATCTTGCACAGAACATCGCTTTGAAATTTCTCTGATATACTGGCTTCTCACTCTGAAAAGTTAGACAACCATCAAAACCCCCGAGTAATAAATAATTTAATTAATTGTAAAACAACTCTATAATATAATTTATTTTTATTCTCATTCTTATAATCGTATCTGTATTCGGTAAAACACACTTCAGCATACATCTCATGAACCACAGAAACGCACGGCGCAATTGAATCGCTCGATTTTCTCGCGAAGCCGTATAAATAATCGCGCAATCGTCCCGGGACAATCTTTTACTATTAGCGCTAGAATTACACATTCTTTGCCGTGGCGCGAACACACCACGTTGCTTCTTTTTTCTATCCCTCTCTCTCTCTCTCTTTCTCTTTTGTCGCTTGCGCAATCTAAGCGAACCAAGCGCCAAGCGATGGGAGAGACTTTTACCGCGCGCGCGCGCGACTGCAGTTGACGAGCGACGTGTTTTTCTCACGGGTGCCGCCCCACGTCTTTTTAAGGCCGTTTTTCCGACCACCGTTGTGTTGGATTACCGCGCGCTACTTTCTAAATCCGAGAGGAACGAGAGAGAGAGAGAGCAAAGGTATCGCTGCGCGACTATAAGGCTCTGCGAATTTCGGTGTACCGTAATAACGATTAATAATATATAAATGTATTTTACAATTGGACAATTTGGCGACGGGCTTTTTCCTTGGTTATGTTACAAAATGAAAGTTAGCTCCCGCGGGCGTTGGTTCCGCATTGCCGCGAGTGCGTAATCGTCAAAATATTTTAGTTGCTTTGGTATATGACTTCAACATTGTAGTCTATATGGTATACGGTTTCTTCCTTATTACTGACTTATCATTATCGTGGGTTGCAGAGACGCGTTTCGTTGTCGGTTCATTTAATTCGCGAAAGAAATTTAAATCGGTTTAATCTGAATTTCACGAGATTGAATACCATAATTTTCGATGAACTTAGGGAAGAAAGCATTAATTGTGGCATAAAAAATATCCAATTCGTAGCAAAATTCTGATCAAATAACATTAAGAACTTCTTCATTTATACCCTGGTGGAAATCCAAAACATTTTTTACCCAATAACTGACTATTTATTTTAGACTTGGCCATAAACTAGGCACTTTTCTTGTCTAGTTATTAGCTCCCGGTGAAACGCTTTTTTCCACATTATTCGAACATTAAATAGGTAAA
>JAWWEQ010033038.1:0-21633 GCA_035583055.1 Torymus tubicola
GCAGCTAATCAGAGACTTTCAAAAAGAGTCATAAAAAAAATATGACTACATTCTAGAAGTAAAATGCAAACTTTTTTTCAATCAATGTTCTATACAAAAAGTTTTAGGATTTTGAGTAAAAAAATGGCAAAAGTTGAGTTTTCACTAAAAATGGCAAAAAATAAGAATTTTTGATGTGCCTACCTCATTTTGGGTCAAAAAATGAATTTTTTTTTTTTTATTGCGGGAATTTATTTTTTAAGTATTTACGAATCAGAAAACATTCACATATTATTAATTTTTAAATTATTTTAATGTGAAAAATCATTTTGAGAATGTGCTTTTATCATTGAAAATACCAAATTTTTGAGTGCTTAATGGATTCTTGTTTAAGAATTTTTTTATTGTGTTCCATGCATGTAAGTGGGCATAGGTATATTATTTTGCTATTGTATTTTTACACTTCACATTTCAGTACGATCCAAATGTTATATTGTATACAGATGGCGCTACAGTGTGTGAAGTAACACTTCGGAGTTTGGAGCAGAAGACGATGTCTACTATATCTTTATGTGTATTTTTTTCCCTTGCTCCGGTTGCTCTGATTTTCTCAATTTGTATTTTCGAATTTTATTTCTATGGTTTCTGCATAGTAGGAATGGACAAAATTAATAGAAGGTGGCGCCCAATTAAAGGACGTGACAATCGTCGTAAAAAAGCGGGCAGGGAAAATATAAAAAGAAAGAAGAAAAGTGAGAACGTTAAAAAATCTAAACCAACAGAACAACAAAATCCTTCTACCAGTGCTTCAACTCGAAAATTGGAATATTTTAAGAAACTAGACAGTGTACATAATGAAGGAGAATTTTTGCTAAGTCATACCAGTGCCATAGAGCACAAGTATTGTTTTAAAACAATACTTGTGCTCTCAGTGCAATAAAATTGGTACAGTGAAAAATAAAATTAGAAATTGATTTGGCCAAGCTACAGAAATTGCATTATTTTGTGAGAATTGTGAGGAAGATATCGACAAAGTTTTTAAAAGTCCACGTAGTGATGATTCTTCAAAATTTGTTATGAATGAAAAAGTTGTTGATGCTTTTTCTAGACTTGGAAGTGATCATTCCTCAATGGAAAGATTTTGTGCGACTCTTGGAATGCATCTGATGAGCAATAACACATATTTTTCTCTTATGAATACTATAACAGAAAAGGCTGTTCAATTAAAAGCAGAAGTATTAACAAAGTGCAGAGAAATTGTACGTCAAACCTATGAGGAGTTGTATCAACTAGAATCAAATGAAATAATTGATTTGGTATCTTCTTATGATGGATCGTGGCATGAAAGGGGACATACATCACTCTATTGCATTGGATATGTAATTGAGGTGACGACTGGACTGGTAATAGACTATGAAATATTGAGTAAATATTGCCATATGTGTGTTAACACAGCAAATGATTTGGGATAAGATTCTCCTGAATTTGATATATGGTATGAAAGTCATAAAAAATCTGAGTGCTGTAAAAATTATGAAGGTTTCTCTAATTCTATGGAAGTTGCTGCTGATTCTATTATGTGGAAAAGATCTATAGCACAGAGCAAGTTCCGTTACAAGACAATTGTATCTGATGGAGATTCAATCAATCATCTTAGCGAAGAAAAAGTATATGGTGATATTGAATTAGAAAGAGAACAATGTATTAATCATGTGGAAAAACGTTTATCCACAGCATTAATAGAAGAAGTAAAAGAGGACAAGTAAAGAGTAAGTCTCTTCTGTATTTATATTTTAAAATTTTTTCACAGTTTTATCCATTCATATATGCTTTTATCCTAATGTCATTTTACAGAAATTACATTGAGTGGCCGTGCTAAAGGTGCTTTGACACAAAAGATTATTATTGCCTTGAGTGATTTTCATCGGAGTGCTATAATTAGAAATAAAATAAATGTTCAAGCAATGCAAAAAGATATTATGGCTACACTATCTCATTGTTCGTGAACAGATGAGAAACCTGATCATTCTCTCTGTCCTATTGGTAATATTTATTGCTTCTTTTATACTTTTTAAAATAATTTTGAATATTGATTTTTTTCTTTTCTAGGTAAAGATTCATGGTGCTTTTTCAATAAAGCAATAGCTGAGAAAAAGGAACTACAGTCTCATAAAAGCATGCCTGTGTACCTCAACGACAAAGTCGTAGAACAGATAAAACCCATCTATGAGCGGTTATCAAATACAAAACTGCTTTCGAATTGCTCTATGGGATTGACACAAAGCAGCAATGAGGCCTTACATGGTGTTCTATGGAGAAAATGCCCCAAAATAAAATTTGTGTCCAAGAAAAGAATAGAGATTGTCGCTGCACATGTCATAGCAGAACTTAATATAGGAGCTAACGAAAGTACCAAGTGTGATAATAAAGTGTTGAACATTCATAGTGATAAAATCTTGAATGTGAAGGATCAGAAAAGAAAAAGAGTGAGTGAATACAAAAGTTACTCAGAGGTTAAGAGAAGAAGAATGGATAGAAAGTTCAAGCGTACCAAATCAAATAGTACTCAAGAGAAATATGAAGCAGTTACATACGCTAAAGGAAAGTTTTATGACATGGAAGATTCCAATAAATAATTTATATATTTACAAGTGTTAAATGTGATATGTGATAAATGAAGTATTTATGATTACAAATAAAATGTGATAATAGTGATATAATATTAATAAGATGTGTAATAGAGTTGAAAAACGTTGATAGAGTGACCAAAAATAAAGCATTAACTATGTTTCATCTTTAAATGTGTTTTACTCAAAACTTATATTTTGAGATATTAAAACTTTCCCTACGTCTCAATTTTTTTAAAATCTGAATCCAAATGAACAGTGACATTAGTTTTTATCTCTAAAATAGAAGTTACTTACCATTTATGTACATTTTTAAAATCTCTATCAGGTGTTCATAATAAATATTGTTAAAAATATATTATATTATTCTTTTTTTGCAAATATAATTATTTAAAATATAATTTTATTTGTCATTAATATAAAAATGAGTTTCATACTTGTTCGCGATCGAGCCTTCAAATTGCCCGCGCGCCCGCGAGACTCAGGCGCGCGTCGCGCGGCAGCAGCTCCCGGGTCGACGGTTACCGACGGGCGCGCGCGTCCGCCGGCGTTCCGGCGCCGCCATCTTGATCGCTCTCTGCAACAGACACTCGCCCAAGCAGCATCGCTCAGGCACCCCTCCCGTTGTTTTTTCCACCCTCGCTCTGCTCATCTGCTTATCAGCTCGCCGCTCACCAACGGATCAACTCAGCGATCACCGCACTCTAGCTCGATCATCACCGCTTCGCCTGCTCGACAGTCACCGCTCACTCAGCTCACTTGCCACGTGTGACCACGGGACAAGTTTGAGGTTAATTACACCGACGACAAGGTATTATTCGACGCGCGCGAAGCACCTATTACTCTTAATAAAGAGCATTGCTCAAATCTCAGCATCAAATCAATGTTTGTTCATTTCAATACCCCGTTCCTTGTGATTGCCCATCCCAGTAGACTGCTCGCAAAAAGAAAAATCTCAATCAATACTAAAATTTTAAGTAATTTTTCTTGTATTTTATGTTAAAAAGTGAAAAAAACTGTGAGTAACTGTATTCGACAAAAATTGAGACGCTGGGGATGTTTTGAATAGGTGATATTTTAATGAAAAAAGGAAAGAGTTTAGCTTATAAATTAGAGCTCAGTCAATAAATTTTTTTGAAATTTTACTATGATATTTGTTTGGGAATTATAAAAGCATTTGAATTTTCGCGCGGTTGCGCGCTCGACGGTCTACTCGCGTCGCAGCCGCGGCGCGGCAGCACTCCTCAGAGCCGTAGCGGAACAGCTGCGACTAGCTAATGACTACGGCAGTCATTAGCTTTTAATCATGTTTTCTCTCTCTCTCCCCTTATCTTACAGGTAGGGTTCCACCTTAAAAGATGATTATAAATTGTCTACTGTCAATGATATTGATAAATTTACTTCTGCTGAAATTCCTGATTCTGAGAACGATTTTATATTGTACAAAATTGTGGTTAAAAATATGATTCATGGTTCAAGTGATAGCAGATGTATCATTGACTATCAATGTTCGAAACATTACCCAAAAGAATTTCGAGAAGAAACTATGATACCGTCTGATGGGTATCCGTATTATAAACGAAGAAATGATGATAAAAGAGTTATGCTTCGCAATCAAACTGTAGATAACCGATTTGCAGTACCATATTGTCCTGGGTTATTAAGCATTTTTAATTGTGATATAAAAGTTGAAGTAGTGCCCAGCGTAAAGCCCGTGAAATATTTGTATAAATATGTTTATAAAGGTTACGATGCTGCAAATATTATAGTTCAAGAGTCAAATAACGAGAGGGGTAATTATTCACGATGAAATTCGTAGTTATTTAGAAACGCGATATGTTAGCCCAGTTGAAGCAGGTTATTGTATTTTAAGTAAACCATTACAGTGTAAAAATCAAAGTATCATACGCTTATCAAGTCATTTGCCTCAACAACAGTCAATTATAATTAATGATATTGATGATAGTGTTGCAGTGGAGGCTGCGTTAAATCGAAGCAGTACATTATTAGCTTATTTTGATGTGAATAATCAAGATATTTCAGCAAGACAATACACTTATACTGAAACTCCGGCTCATTATGTCTTTAAACAGCATAATGATAATGGTCGTAAAAATTTTAGATGGTCAAAACGGAAGTCTCATTATAATTGTATTGAACGTATGTATTTCGTAAGTCCAAGTCAGGTAGAGTTGCTTCGATTACTTTTATTAAATTGTAGGGGCGCAAAAAGTTTTGATGAATTAAAAAATGTAAATGGTGTTCAGTATATAACGGTTTCGGAAGCTTGGTTAGCATTAGGTCGTATAGATGATGATAAATGGAGTCGTGCTATGCAGGAAGCTGTAACATGGATGATGCTAGGTAGTTTACGTTTCTTATTTGTTCGTATTTTGATTCACTGTCAACCTTTGCATCCAGAGGAACTTTGGGAAAATTTTAAACATGCATTATTAGAAGACTTTCTCAGAATATATGGAGATCATATTAAAGTTTACAATTTAGGTTATTCGATTATTTGTGAAACGTTGATAGCTGAAAACCATGATATTGTGAAATTTCCATCGATGCCTCAATTAGTATTGCATAAACACATTGAGGATAGTAATAATTTACATCGTAACTTAGTAGATATGGATAATAGATAATATAATACGTTAAACTGTGATCACAAAGAAATTGTTGATACAATTTTAAAAGTATCAAATGTTATTGATTATAATAGCTCTAGGTGTTTTTATTTCGAAGATCCTGGTGGTTCTGGGAAAATGTTTGTATATACAACATTGCATAAATTATTAAAAAGTCAAAGTAAAAATGTTGTATGGCTTTTACTGGAATTGCTGCAACGGTATTAGGTTTGCCTTTATTATCTGATTCTTCATCTAATATTACTGTACAATCAAAGGAAGCGCAATTTTTGAGGCAAACAGATGTGTTTATTTGGGATGAGGCACCAATGGCTCCGCGTTACGCATTAGAAACCATGGATATGACTTTGAAAGATATTATGAATAATTATTTAACGTTTGGTGGTAAAATTGTCATTTTTGGTGGACATTTCAGACAATTATTACCTATATTACCGGGAAGCACTCAAAGTGAAGTAATAAACTTATCTATTAAAAGTAGCATTTTGTGGAATTTGTTTTATAAATTGAAGTTGATGTATAATATATGAGAGCTATAGATGAAGCTACTACTTTTTCAAAATTTGTTTTGGATATGGGAAACGGTGATTTAAATGACAATAATGATAATATTCATACTCCTGAACGGTGTATAACTAGAATTCTAATTTTATTAATTCTATGTATGGACATTAGATGAGAAATCACCTTTATGATGAAAAGAGTTCATCAGTTATACTAGCTGCAAAAAATACAGATGTAAATGAAATTAATAAAACTGTGGTATCGTTATTAGATAGTTATCATGAGCGTATATATACAAGTGTTGATTCAGCTGATCATTGTGATAATATGGTTAGACGGCTGAAGCAATTTTACGAGAGTATTTTAATTCATTGAATCCATAAAACTTGCCATCTCACGAATTGCATTTTCGAATCAATTCTATTGTTATGCTGATCAGAAATATTAGTATACATGAAGGATTATGTAATGGAACACAATTAAGAATTTTAGATTTAAATAATAACTTATTGAAATGTAAAATTTTAGCTGGAGATAAAGTGGGTCAAGTTCTTTTTTTAAATCGCATTATTGTATATTCTGATAATGAGTATACTTTTACTTTCAAACGAAGGTAGTTTCCAGTAAAATTGGCATTTGCAATGATTATCAATAAAGCTCAGGGTCAAACATTTTGAAATGTGTTCATTGATTTGCATCAAGATGTTTTCAGTCATGGACACTTATATGTTGCATTTTCACGTATCTGTTCTTGGAGTGGATTAAAATTATATTAGGTTTGAATCGAGTTAATAATAAAGTAAAAAATTACGTTTTTAAAGAAATTTTATAAAAAATAGTACATTTAAAGTTTTAATGAATATTGTTAAATCTTTATCATTTTATTATTATTAATATACAATTCAAATAAATAAAATATTTACTTATGTTTAATTTACGCAATATACACGTAAAATCGTTTGAAATTCGATTACTTGAAATTATATGGAATATATATATAAATGGGCAGTTCTCTGGTGAATCGGGAGGTCAAAATTTTTTTCTTTTAATGTAGGGATTTTGGTGGTAGGAATACGCAAAATAAACGAACAAAGGTTAAGTAATAAAGCGGTTTATTGATAATCTCTATATAAACACGTCTAACTCTCGCAACGGACTGAGGCCGACTAACCCGCTCGCTCGCCGCTCTCATTAGCGCTCTGCGCCCCTTCCCTCTACCGCTAAACTAGCTATATAATTGGTGTCACTACACCTATAACTCTTCACTCCCTCTCAGTTACAACCAATCATATATATTTTATTAACTATATTTAATTAACATTAAAGACTAATGTCTAATTCTAATACAATATCAGTCTTCAGTTTGTTTTTCTCTTTGGACTCTCCAACTTAGTTACTGAAGATTTATTCGTTGGGCATTTTTTTTCAAGGATTTAGTGAATATAACATCAAATTGCTGCTTTGTAGGTATCCACAGAGTCTTAACATCTTTTCTCTGACACATTCTTTGACATAATGGTAACGTCGTTTTACCATGTACCTCAGTTTGTTACCACCATCAGTTTCTGCATAAACTAGTGCTGCCATGTTATCACAATACAAGTTCATAGGATAAAGATTATATCCTAACACAAATTTAACGGAATTGTGTAACGACATCATTTCCTGACAAGCCTCGCTCATAGCAACGTATTCGGCTTGACATGTCGACAGCGCAACTCCTGTCTGTTTATGCGTTCTCCACGCAATACATCTCCAAACATTTTAATTACAAATCCACACGTTGTCAGAGAGTTCTTGCAGTCTGACAGACTAGCATCTGAGTAACCTATCAAACCTTCTGACTTTGCCATGTAAGTTAAACCATAATGCTTAGTACCAGACAGATATTGCATTACTCATTTGGCCACGTTCCATTCATTTTCAGTTGGATCAATTTGATGTCTGCTCAAGACATTTACCACATAAGATATGTCAGGCCTAGTGCAATTTGCCAAATATAATAAGGAGCCCACCACTTCTCTGAACAATCAGTTTGGAACTGATATCAAATTGTTTTCATCCTGCTCTCTAAGTTTTCTTTCCCTGTTGGCTACCTGACTAGTCACCATGGGTGTAGCTGCTGGGTGTGTGTTTTCAAACACAAATTTCTTTAGCATGTGTACTATGAATTTCTCCTGACTCAGAATTAATGTTTGACTCCTCTCATCTCGCTCTATCTTTATTTCCAAAAACTCTTTTGGCTGACCAAGATTTTTAATTGTAAATGACTTATTTAATTTACTTATGAAGCTATTAATTTCAGACTCATTATTTCCCATAATTAAAATGTCATCTACATGCAATAGTACAAACATCTGACCTTTAGAATTTGAATTCATAAATAAAGATGAATCAAGACTGTTTGATTTGAAACCCAATTTTTCCACTACTTGTGTAAACTTATCATTCCACTTTTTCGGGCTGATTTTAAAACCATACAGTGATTTACGCAATTTCCACAAATTGTTTTTTCTGACTTCATTACTACTAGTAATTCCCTCTGGAATTTCCATATATATGTCATCATCAATCTCTACATACAGAAAAGCTGTTTCTACATCAAGTTGTTTTAAGAGTAACTTGTTTTTATTGGCTATAGCAAGCCAAGAAACGATCTAACTAAAGGTAACCTAGAGACTGGTGCTTAAGTCTCCCTAAGTTCATAGTTATTTTTGTCTTTGAAGCCCCTTATAACTAACCGAGCTTTATATTTGATGTTACCTGCCTCGTCTATTTTTCTTTTAAAAATCCACCTTGAATCTAAAATATTGCTCTTAGCCTTTCCCATTGATAAGTTTTCTCTTTTTACAACTTCAAACACTCCCTTATTTTCAAGTGAGTTCAATTCTGACTTTACAGCGCACTTCCAATTTTCTCCCTCTGCTGATTTAATCGCTTCTCTATAAGTTTGGGGATCTCCCTGTATTTTTTCAAGCAACGCATGGTGTGCTACATCTCTATGTTTAACTTCTGATTCAGATTCAGTATCTGACTCAGAATCACTTTCTGATTGTAAAACTCCCTCTGATCTCGGAATTGTATAATAGACTACTTTCTCAGCTGATTTATTGATTTTACTAATACTACTATTTGCAATATTTGCATTTCCAGTTTTAATTTTTCTACAAACATTATTCTCCAGAAATTTCACGTGTCTACTCTCATACAGTTTCTTTTCCTCGAGAACATAGATAGTAAACCCAGTGGGCTTGTAACCCACCATGAAACCCCTCAAGGCCTGCTCTCCGAATTTATGGTTACTGCTTCTAGGAATTTTAAACATGCAAGTCTAACTTAAAATTCGGAGCCAGTACTGTCAGAGGTATTTTCATATCTATAGATCTATGAGGCATTCTGTTATATACATACACAGCCGTTTTTATTGCTAAGTCCCACATGTTGGACGGCAAACCTGAATCATACATCATCGACATCACTTTAGTCTCACTTTAACAGAAATTTAGAAAGTTCGATTAAATCTTTCCGCCACTCCATTGTGTTCTGGAGTATCAGGACACGCTAGCTGTAATTCAGCTCCTGTTGTTTTATTTCCATTTATTTCTTTTAGTATTTTTATTATATCTTTACACACGAATTCTGTTCCCTGATCTGTTCTTAAGTAATAAACTTTATTATCAGAACCTATTATATTTCTCATACTAGCAACGCATGCTTTCAAGTGTTCTGGCACTTCTGATTTGTGTTTCATTGGGTAGGCCAGTGTCACTCGAGAATAGTCATCAACAAAGATTACAATGAATTTATAGACACTCAGGTGTGATTGAGGGCTAACTGGTCCCATAGTATCCGTGTGTATTACTTGAAGAGGATCTGCTCTCATTCAAGAGTTACTGAATGGCAGTTTTGTACTTTTAGTTATTAAACATACTTCACATTCTTCTATTTTATTTTCCGACTTTATGTCCTCTGCAGTCAATACACTCGGATATTGTTCCTAAAATTCTATTAAGTATTTTCGAGATGCATGGCCTAACCTTCTGTGCCAGTTTATAGCTTTACTACTTTCTGTTTCATCAACACTTTCATCGAATTCTACATCTTTTGGCTCGAAGTTAATTACATGTATTTTTCTATTGTCTCCAGTGGACACCAGACCTAGACTTTTGACATTTTCATTGTTTTTCTTAGCAGTTACTACTTCACTTGGTTTACTCTCTTCGCTCGAATTCAGTTTAACTTTGCTTCTAGTACTAACTAATGCGCTTGATTTATATCTGTCTTTGATTTCATCTTTGTTCTTAATTACCTTTAATTTCATAATCCAGAAGGGATTTTTGTACTTTCCTGACACTAACCTCTCTTTAATTTATGGATCATAAATGTTAATCTTTTTATTGTCTAAGTAAATTCGCAGTTCCTGATCTACAAACTGTCTCAGTGACAACAAGTTTTCTGACAGTTCTTTCGAATATAAGACATCCTTTAGTACAAGTTCTCCCCCTCTATCAGTTCTAATTTTAATTGACCCAAAGCCTACTGGTTTTAAGGAATTACCTTTGTTAGCACATTTCACCGTGTGATTTAAATTTTCATCTATCTTTTAAAAACTCAACTCCGATCTACTTAAGTGCTCTGTCGCTCCAGAGTCAGCAATAAACTTTATAATTATATTACTCGAGTTCTTCTTATCTACTAAGGAATTTTCAAATTTACCTTCTTCCTCATCTTCATTCCCGTACTCGTCCCTGGCAGCTGTCATGGCCCAGTTATGCTAGGCACGGCCGCCTCGGCTTGCTCCTCGCATCTCACCTCGTCCTCGACCATTATCACTGCGGTACCCCCGCCAGGCGAACATCGCAGTTTTGGGTGCTTCTTTCCATGTTGTTGACTCCATCTGTAACAAGTAATCTTTTAGTCCGGAATAGGACACGTCTTGCCCTGTTGTTTGTCTGTTAAGACAATTGAAAACTTCTATGCCGGGTACTGAGTCAATTACGGTGTTCATAAAAATATCTCTCTTTTCTTTTTCCGGCATTTTACCAGCATCTGGGACATTCTCATACATTCGAATTTTCTCCTCAAATCTGTCCCAGAATTCGGCAGCTTTTTCCCTCTTAGGGTTGAATTACATTTAATACAAATCTTTCCTAGCCGATACGCTCGTTACTCTCGTCTCTAGTCTTTTATATTCTTTCAGTTTAATTAGTATTTCTTTAGGCTCCTTAACATCCAGAATTTTGGCATAGTATTTCTCATCAATATGATTAATGATAATATCCCTCACCTTATGTTTATCACTATTTAATTTCTCGTCAGACACATCTGCCATCGGCTCATTTCGTATTACATATTCTAATTTTTTAGTCGTTAACTCTGATATCAAATAATCTTCAAACATCTCATATTTGCTAAAATTAGTTAATTCATATACTCGATTTGTTCCCGAGTATTTTTGAATTACTTCAACTTGGATTTACCAGAAATATTTAAATGTGAATTTAAACTTTCATTTAACTTTGAGTGTTCTTTCAAGAAACTATCTACTCTCTCTGATACTTTCTTTTCAAATAAGCTTTTACATTTACTTTACTACACTCTTTGATCTCGTCTCTTTCATAGATTTTAGATTTAACTGGTTGAGTTGTTTTACTCACCAGAGGTCTGGGTTTCAACCTTCTCCTTTGATTACCTTCCTCATCGTCCCAGTTTTCGTCGCTGTCGCACTCACAGATTTCTCCGTCTTTAGGAGCGGACAGGCTGGAGCGCGGTGATCGTCGAGATCTGATGGTTTGGATGTTTACCCAGTAAGGGTGAGGCGCATCGTTCTTATTGCTTCTTAGAGGTGTACGCATATTTGGAATTGAGTCAATCTCCTCCTGGGTAAAATCTTCCTCTCGTCTCTCACCCAGTATCCTCTATCTCTCCTTAATCACATCTTTTTTTTTCCTCAATACAACTGACTCCAGCCTTGATCTGTACTTTAGATTTGATGACTGGCTTGCTCTTCTCCTTCTCGTCTTTGAATTATTTGGCAGCGCTGTTATCATTGCCGTCTCTGTGCTGTTTTCGATGCTCGGCCGAATCAAGTTTTCTCTTGCCATCGACTCCTGGAGCAACTGGCTCAGGTTGGAAACAACACCCTCCATCAGCTGTTTATTCATTTGACGCTGTTCGTAAATTATCTCCAGCTGAGTGCGGTTGAGCTCTTCCTGCAGCTCTTGCTTCTGCGTCTGAAGCATCTCCTTGACCATTTTAGCTGTCACGGCCTCCTCTTTTTGTACAGCAGCATTTATAGTTTCTAACTTTGCCCACGGAGGAACATCGAACGGCACAATTTTGGTGTAGACCGGCCGGATGATCTCCACATAGTGGAACTGCTCATCGCTCATCTTGTGGTCAACCCTTATTATTTTTCTATCAGAGAACATGAAGTAGATCGTCCTGTTCTCCTTTCTTATCAGGAAGACTTTCTCTCCCTGGTGCTGCAGATACAGTTGCCCCTGGTACCACATGTCTCCGAACACACGTTGTATCTCATCGATCTGACCTGTAAAATTTCACACAAATTGTAGTTTATACTCATTATATTTTCTTTGACTTCTACAGTCAACTTTAAATAATTCTTATCTCATCTCTTTAATTGTTTCGAAACATATTTGACGTCATATTTCTCATCTCCTCATCTTTACGTCTGCGCCTACTTCAACAACACGGCTTTTTAGCTGTCAAATATCTCATCTTTTTAATTATAAGGCGGGTTACAGTCTCTTTTTGAACTAGGTGTGACGTCTCATCTTAATTTGCGCGACTTAATAAACTCATCCACGCGTGTGCACACTCTCATCTCTCTCGTCATACCCCTCTCTCTCTCTAGTTCGAAACCGTGTTGTTGAACAACCTCCTCCCACGTTGACACGATGCCGCTAGCAGGCACCGGTCGTGTGTTTCAAAGGCGCTCTTCTCTCACGCATGTTGCGCGAGCACAGCACACATACATTACAGCGCTTGTATTTCCAGCGCGCATATACATTGTGCTGTTACGCGCTTATACTTATCGCAGCGTGCATCAACTCTCTCTCTCTCTCTCTCTCTCTCTCTCTCTCTCTCCCTCGCTCTCTCGCTCTCTCTCCCTCTCTCTCCCTCTCTCCCACGCCGCTCGTTTCTGCCTTGCGCGGCGCTGTCTCGGCGGGAAGACGGAAGCCACGCGAGGCGGCGCCATGACACTCGACGCCATGATGCTCTTCCCGCTGCTCGCGCACCAACTCGCGCCGTTTCCCGCGCCAACCTGTTGCACACGCCAGCCGGTTTCGAGAAACAATGAAATCCCTTTCACGATTCCCCGAAATCAACATTTTCCCACGTCACTTTTTTTTTTTTACCTTTTACCGCTTCTTCTCGGGACCCACCAACCGAGATTTTCGTCTCCACTGTCCACCCTCGTGCATACCTTCCGCAGATCAGACGTTGGCTTTCCTGGGGCTGTTAATGAAATGAAATGCAAACAGAGAGATACTCTCTCCTGTTCTTGACTCTTTTCATCTATTTCACTTCACTAAACCCACTTAACACCTCCTGTACTGTGAGATACGAACGGGAAGAATTAATTCTCTCCCGTTCTTGAGTTCTTCTCACGTCTCACAACACTGAAAAAACGTCTCGAAAACTTTTGCGCGGAGGAAGCGTTCCTACCGGCCCATAACCTGTAGGGATTTTGGTGGTAGGAATACACAAAATAAACGAACAAACGTTAAGTAATAAAGCGGTTTATTGATAATCTCTATATACACACGTCTAACTCTCGCAACGAACTGAGGGCGACTAACCCGCTCGCTCGACGCCCCTCCTATCTACCGCTAGATATATATATATATATATATGGGCAGTTTTCAGGTTAATCGAGAGGTCAAAATTTTTTTTCTTTTAAAATCACCTAAATCGCTTCGTAATCATCCCATATGTTATCCTGAATTTTTTCAGATTTTTTTCACTTCTAGTTTTTTAGTAGCAGAGGATCAAAGTTTGTGATTTTAGCATTATCTGCATTTTTGACCGATTTTGATTAATTTATAACTCCTCAGGGAAGCATTTTTTATGATATACACAAAAGACCTCTCTTTTGTAAATTTTTCTTAGTTTTTCATAAAAATATTTTCAAAGCTGTATGTGTATACTGTCAATCATATACCTCCAAATGAAAGATTAAAATTCACACAGAATAAAACCGATCAAAGGTATCGCCACCGAAAAAATCATGGAGATACCTTTTTATTGTACAAAGTATCTGTATAAAACCCAGATCATTTTATAACCTAAAAAAATTCATTTAAGTTCAGATTTCCAAAAAAATCTCTTATACAGGTCTGAAAAAAATATAGTTAAATACTGCAAAAATTACAGGAAAAAGTCTATGTACGATATTTTGAAATTATGCTTAGTTTTGGAGCAAAAAAATCCTTTAGTATTGATAAAATTACATCATACAGATACTTCGAACAATAAAATGGTATCTTCATGAACTTTTCAATGGGGGATACCTCTGAGCGATTTTTTTCTGTATGAATTGTAATTTTTCATTTGAAGATATGTGAGTGACAGTGTACACATACAGCTTTGAAAATAATTTTATTGAAAAACTGACAAAATTTTACAAAAAAAAACTATTCTTATGTCTATCGCGAAAACTGCTTCCCTGAGGAGTTATAAATTAATGAAAATCGGTCAAAACTGCAAAAAATCATCAAAATTCAGATGTTGTCACATTTTGCTGAGGTTCAGGGCAAAGCGGCGGTTCATGGGGAGGGAAAAATCGGAGGTGCGTAAATAAAACAATACACACGCAACTCGGAAATTTGTATACGCACACAACAATCTTTATTGATAAAAATCTATAATCAAAGATAAGGGTACAACAACCCGGGCGCCAGGTGCATGCGTCACTTGCACCAAACTCTTATCGCCGGCTGGCTCGCAGACGGGAGCAACGACGACAACGCGCACACACACACACACGATTCCGAATCACCCGGAGGATTAAAAGGAGGAACACAAACCTGCTGCTTGACAACGTCCTCTCTCACGCCTTGACACTCTCGCAGGACACACTTTGTCGTACACGGCACGGCGGATGGCAAGCGAATACCGGCCAAAAAGCTGGCTACGGCTGTACAGGTGCTTCTGCACACCGTGTTGTGTTTGGTTCTTGCACACCGTGTTGTGGTGTGTGTGTTTACTTACAGCAACCTTGCGCCGGCAATTCGACAATGAATTCTTATAATTGCGCGGTTACCGAATTTGGTCGCGACTCTCAAACAGTACTTCTACATTTCACAATCACTCCAAATTATTAACAATTACTAGCTGCAAAACAGCATCTTACCTGGCCAACCTCCTGTTTTACTGCTCTTTTAAGCCACGTTCTGGTAGCCTCATCATCATGCTGAATCTATCGCGAATCTATCGCGAATCTTAAGAGAATTTAGCTAAAAGAACCTCTTACTACTAAATTTGCGATTTGGTACATGCTTCAGCTGGAGTTTACGTGCTCGTTTGGGTACAGGATACTAGGAAAGGTCAGGGATGACTTAAGTAACTACGTTCGGAGAAGAAGGTAAAGGGCTAGTCTATCGTGAATCTCTTGCTCACTTTACCGACAACCACTCCTAACACCTACTTCAAAGCTGAATACATCCACCTTCCGACCAATACTGGACTTCGCTACAATCAGTGATATGGCTTAGTAATTCCTTCTGCCAACATTTTATCGACCTCATCTCCGGTGTAGGTGGAATCAGCTTCTGTTCAATAATTTCAATCACCGACTGCTGATCAGCCATACAACAACTACTTTAAGCTATAGCAAAAACAACTTTTCTTCTTACCCTAAGCTTGTACGACGACACGGATAAGAGAACATTATCCTTTGACGGATTAATATGCGGCAGCCACCATAGACATGAGCTGCCAATGTCCAAATGGTTCATAATAGAACCAAGCCTCTTGACAATTCGGTAGCCGTGACTTCTTTTTCTTCGCAGTAGATAGAACAGCATCTGCTCTGAATTGCTTCTCCGTCAGCTCGTCTGAGGTAGCTTCCCTAAGCAACCCTACATCTACATCACGATTGTGCTTTACCTCTATGCTATCGCGACAATTTCTTACTACTGTACAGATGTGCTTATCATTTAACTTCATCTTAACCCGCGATGATGTTCGCCTCGTCACAGCTGTAGCTACAACTACTGAGGCTGATGCTGGAGGATCGGACATCTCGCCGGACCTGTCCTCCGATTTAACTGGGATATTCGGTATATCAGCGAAACAGAAAGAATTAATCTCGTCTATTTGCCAAGATTCTTTTCTACCTTGCGACTCACGAACCTTCGGAAAATCTTCAAAATCTTGTTCAATCCCTAACTGACTTGGAGGATGAATTTGATCTGAACGTGGCGACGAAGTATTAGTCGTTGTAGCTACTGACGGAGCTACAGTACCCTCACATTTCGACATCGACGACGGACTCGAAGCGACATTACTTTGATTAGCTATAACAACTGACAAAGCTGCAACGCCCTGGTGCTTTGACATCGACGACGGACTCGACTCACCCTTATGTGTAAAACACGGTGAACAACTCTCTTGGAACGACGTACCACAAATTTGCTTACTATCTCCTTCTTGGACTACAAACTCCGGCTTCTGAAGCTGCGACAAAAATATTTCTATCAACCATTCTATCGAGGAAGGATCACTGAACGGACCGACGGATGTCTCCGTTACCGACGACACGTTATAAACGATCAACCCTACTCTAAGCTGAAGCTCAGAAGCTACAAATGCATCGGAATCACCTACTGAACTATGACCACTGAACAAAGCCGATGACGGCGCTCCCGCTGTTCCGAGTGACCTCAACTGCTAATCTTTGGTTGAATTCTAAGGAGCTGCATCTGGTCCAGAAAGTCTTCTCAACTCGTATCACTGTAGCCTATCTTTTAATACGGGTATGCTGGCTCGATAGTTCAACCGTAACCTTCTGCACCAACACATAACTTGTTCATCTAATAACTTGCACATCAATCTGTCGAGCGATGGCAACCCGATCAACACACCCGAAAACCTCTTCACGGCCTAATGAACTGAACCTATCTTCTAAATTCTCCATTGCGACTAATTCTCAGTTAGCCTGCTTGTAGTCCTGCTTGACTTAATTTATAGCTTAACTCGTTAGAGTCTCTATTACTCAAAATTGAAAATAGAAAGGAAAATAAAGCTAATCAGCAGCATGCTAGTAGAAAAACTAAGCAGAAGCAACAAGCAGATGAAAATCAAGTAAATACAATCACTTCACTGCGCGGAAGGTCGTACACTATCAACAATCGTAACTCTTAATTACCACTGCGCAATCCCACTAAATCCAACGAAAATATTTCATAAGTTAATTAAATAAAATTCCTTTCCCGGCCCTCGTAACTATTTGCTAGGAAGAAGAATTTATGAAAATGGAAAACAAGGAAAAGGGATTTAAGCAAACAAGTAAACTAAGAACTAAAACTAATAATATTCATCAAAACCGAATATCACAATGATTTACACCAGGCATTGATGTTCAGAAAGTTCCCCGTAAACTTATTTCTTCCCGTTCATCAAGCACTAACTTCGCACGCGCTACGTGGCTTAAAGCTGCAGCAACTAGTTGATTTGGTGAGAACTTTGACACCTTTAATCGCCAAATCATGCACAAATCGCAAATATTTTCAATAAATACTATGTACAAAATAATAAAATATTTGAATTAAAACATTCATTAAATCAAATGGCCAAATTCCTTTTATCTTCTTGCGTTCTATTATAATGCTTATACGCGGACAAATTTCCAAAATGGCCGCTAGAACGCTTCCCCTCGCGGGACATCACCCGGGGGATTAAAAGGAGCAACACAAACCTTGGCCAAGATGATGCGGTTGCAGCTGCTTCACAACGTCCTCTCTCACGCCTTGACACTCTCGCAGGACACACTTTGTCGCACACGGCACGGCGGATGGCAAGCGAAGACCGGCCAAAAAGTCAGCTACGGCTGTGTAGGTGCTTCTGCACACCGTGTTTCGCCGATCGACCACCTTCTTCACCGCGGCGCGCGCGAGCCTCTCCTCTGTAGGCTCGTGCCTGCTATCGGCGGGCCGAGTCGACGCTGCCGTGGCTGTGCTCTTTTCTCTCTCTCTCTCTCTCTCTCTCCGGTGCCCTCTCTCTCTGCCTCTTCGGGTGTCTGCTACTGCTCGGTCGGCGTAGGGAGACGGAGACATCGTGCTCTCCTCACCAGCTGATCCTTGAACGCTCTAACTCCGGCTATTGCGTCCTCTTCAGCTACAGCCAAGGCGTTGTAGGGGAAAGGACGGGCTTGAGGGGAATATCCACAGCGAGGCATAGGGACACGGGCGCGCGTATGTGTGCATGCGACATCGCACGTCGAGGCTGCGCTCGCCAACGCCGATGTACATTTGCGCGCACTTATTCATTTGACACGCAATTTGCCGTGTCACAATGTTTAATGGCCCTTTTCAATTTTCGGGCTAATAAAATACAAATCATTATTATAAAAAGCGTTGCGATAAATAATCAAATTAAAACAATTTTAAAGCCAATACAGGAATAGTAGAAGCGCGCGTTGCGATCCAATAATTCTAGTAGAAGTGAAAAAGTAAACTTCAGTGAAATACACTCAAAGTTTGTTATTGATTACATCTCAAGTGAAACAATGATTTTATGAATTTCTAAATCAAATTACAATGATTTCAATGTAATTTGGTGATAATGTTTGATCTAAATAAATTAATTTAAAAAACTTAATCAAATGTGTACCACTGAAGTTTCTTCAACAGTCTTACACATACCTCTCAAAATTTTATTGGTTTTTTCATAATTGCTGTGTGATACTGTCTGTGGTAAATCTATGAGTGTATTGACTTTATAAGCATTTGCTTGGGGTCCCGCAAAATGACATGAACTAACGGTTATATTTTTTTGATACTCTTGGCATACTATTGCAATCTTGAAACCAAGTCTGATCGTATCATCTTCAGGTAATTTGAGTTTACAGCATACAACTTCCTCCAATGTAGTGAATAAAATACTAACATCAATTATTCTGTGAATTGGTGCACTTGCTTCATTTTCAACCAATGACGACTTTGAAGGCGTCACACGCGTCCATCGCGGCCACCATCCCGGCGCGGGCGCGGAGCCATTCCGCCCGGGCCGCATTCAGTTGGTCCCTGATCGGGATCCACGGCTCCTAGGTGGCGGATGGTTTCCTGGCTGGCGGCGCCGCTACTACTTCGTCCGGTCTGGACGAGGGGCCCGCGACCGGCTCGAAGGGGCGCTGCGACGCCGGAGGCGTCTCCTCGGGGGCGGCAGGCGCAAGCTCTTGCGGAGGGGTCGGTGGCTCGAGGGGCCATAAGGCGACTGCCTTTCCTTCTTCCTCCGTGGCTAGGGCGTCGCTCGGGACACCTGCCAGCCCACTTGGTTTCTAGCGGTATTCCGCTCATCGTTGCAATGTCTGAAATCAAATGGAATAATGCGTCAGTCACGTAGGGCATAATGGCGTCCAAAGGTTAGTGGTTAGTCATGCGGGTTCGTGCTCTCGTGCGTCGGGGAGATACGTCCTGAGGCGGGTTGACGTCCGGGAGTTTCTTCGCGCCGGTTGGTCGCCCCTGGCGCCTCCACGGGTATTTGGTTGCGTTAATCGCTCGTCAGCGATGTTCGCGTCCAGCGTTCGCTTGCGCGTAGGCTTGCCAACTACTTGCGCAATTCGCTTTACCACCAAGCGCGGTCTACCGCGCTTACGTGGCCGAGTTCCTGCCTCTAGCGTTTCGCTAACCGCGTTACGATCCGCGTTGGTTATCTGCGATGTCTCGCTAGTCTCCGGCTCGTCAGCTGCTGCGCATTCGCCTTCAGGAACCTTCGGTTCCTCGTAGAAAGGCTTAAGGTCCTCAACATGCACCTTTCCCACTGGCTGATCGTTCAAATCTTCTAGCTCGTACACATTCGATCCAATTTGCGCCGATATTAGGTACAGGCCAGAAAACTTAGGTGCCAATTTAGCGGCTATGCCCTGCGAAGTGGACGAAAGTATGCGGTTTCGCTTTAAGACTTTGTCGCCAACCTCGAACTTAACGTCGCGACGAGACGCATTATAATAACGTGCCTGTCGCTGATGTGCAGGCAAAGAGTTGTCTGCGGCTATCTGTTGCACCTCGGGCAACTTTTCCAAGCGATTTCGCCAGCGTCCGACCTCTGTAGCTTCAGAAAGGTCTTCAGCTGCGCGTTCTTCGCTGCGTTTCAATGTAACAGGGGGAGCTGGTTGCCTGCCAAGATTCAGGAAGGCCGGGCTCGAACCCGTGGATTCCTGTACGGCCGTATTATAGGCGTACATTATTTCCGGGACGTACGCGTCCCAATTTCGGTGGTTATCTTCATATCAACATCATGGTCCTGATCGTGCGATTCACTCGCTCCACGGGATTTTCCTGCGCGTGATACGGCGGAATCGTTGTATGCGATACGCCTCGTTCTGCTAAGAACTTGTCTAGCGCTTTGTTTTTGAATTCCGTCCCGTTATCTGAGTGAAATACCTCGGGCGGACCAAAGCGTAGGAACACTCGCTCATTTATGGGCACACACTCTATCCAACGAGTAAACAAATCCATGAAGATGAGTAAATACTCATGACCTCGTGGTGATCTAGGCAAAGGGCCCATAATGTCCCCTGCCACAATCTGCCAAGGTCGCTTGGCGCGGCGGCTGCCCATAAGTCCAACAGGTGCAGTTTGTAGCACTTTGCACTGTTGGCAAGTCAGGCAGTTGCGCACAAAGTTAGCGATCTCTTTGCGCATAGACGGCCAATAATAATATAGCGATACACGCGCTAGCGTCTTCGCACGGCCTAAGTGTCCAGCGGTTGGCTCCGAGTGGCTTTCTAATAAAGCTCTCTCGCGTTTTTCTGCTGGCAGAACTAATTTCCAGGCGTCCTCGTGCTCCATTAAGTCCTCAAACTTAGGGTTTGGACGATAACTATAGAGACGCCCGTGCACAATTTTCCACTGCGGGTAATCCGTGGAGTTTTCGCTAACCCTAGCGAATATTCGCTTGAACCAAGCGTCGCTTGTGTCTTCTGTAGAGTTAATCGCGGCTAGTTCAGGCACCTCTTCGTCCTCGAACATGCGGGAGAGCGCATCAGAAACATAGTTCAGCGAACCCTTGCGATGTTCAGCATGGTAATCATAGGCTTGCATTTCAATCGCCCACCGCGCTAAGCGTCCAGTAGGATTATGCAACTTACACAGCTATTTCAAGCTGCTGTGATCGGTTATCACTTTAAAGTGATAGCCTTCGACGTAGGCACGGAACTTGCGGATAGCCCACAAGACTGCGAGGCATTCGCATTCCGTCAAGGAGTAATTCCGTTCCGCCGCTGTCATGGTACGGCTTGCGAAGCATAATATTCGCTCTTCGCCGTCAATTATTTGCGTGAGTACCGCTAAGGCCAATATCGTTCGCGTCGGTATGAATCACGAACTGGTGTTCAAACGACGGCCGATGTAACACCTGCGCTGACGCTATTAGCGCTTTAATTTGCACTAAGGCCGACTGTTCCGCTTCACCCCATTCGTAAGCAACACCGTGCTTGGTTAAGCGAGTAAGCGGCTCTGCAATAGTCGCGAATTCAGGCAAGAACTTGCGATACCACAATGCCATGCCCAGAAATCTTCTCAATTGTTTGAGGTTCTTCGGCGCCGGGTATTCCAAAATAGGCGCGATCTTGTCGGGGTCAGGCTTAAAGCCGTCTCGGTTGACTAATACTCCGAGAAACTTGA
>JAWWEQ010033049.1:0-21628 GCA_035583055.1 Torymus tubicola
GAGATGCGGGCGGTGGCGTTGTTTACGTGTAGGTATATATATATATATACATACGTATAGAGTATAGGTAAATATAAATAAAAAAAGGAAGAGCAAAATCTGGTACGAAATGTAGGTACCGGTTGCTGCCGTTATCCACTGTGCTCTCTCTGCTGTGTTGCTCTCTGTGTCTCTCGTTCTCTGTAATTTAGCGCGGTGTGTGTGTATGTGTAGTATATAAGTATAGTAAGGCCACGCGTGCGCACGATCCTCGCGTGTGTATGTGTAAGTAGGTATTTTTCGCTCTTGTTTTTCTTCTTCTTCCTATACACTGCGTGCGTTTTTCCATACCAAACTATGTGCTGCTTCTGCTGCTCCTCTCTTCATTGGCATTCTTTCCGCGTTGTTCGCACAACTTATATATAGATATGCAATGCATTCTTCGCACAAATCGTATGCGCAATTAAAAATCGCCGTTGACGGGGGTCAGCTATATATATATATAACCGTTGTGTACAGTTCGCATTTGTCGATCGATTCCCAGAGAGAGAGCGTAATTAATCGAATTTACGTCGCATTATATGCAGGAGAGAGAGAGAGAGTGTATGTATAATATATAACATATAAGCATGTGGTAGAGAGACCGCGATGACGTACGTAACGCGAAGGGGAAGAGAGGAAAGTGTAAGGGGATATATATACCATCGCATTGCCGAATCAAGCGCGGATTATTTTTTTGAACACAATGAAAATGACTGGGTCACGAGCAATAGCGGCGTTTTGATTCACGTCCTCGCTGATTAAGGCTTCTGCAAAGGCAAGAATTAACCTCGTTCTTTTTTTTGTGTTTTTGGTACTCTAGTATATACGTGCGCACTCGTGTGTATGTGTGTGGATCTATGTATCGGTAGTTGCGTGAACTCGTTTTGAAGTTTTACGAAACCCGATTATCTCTCTTTCCTCCGTATACGTGTATATAAGCGCTGTTGTTCTTTATAATCAGTATAGATAATGCAGTTTCGAAGTCAACCGGCACAGTACGAGTGTGTGTGTGTGTTAAGAGGAGATACGCATCTTGACGACATCGCGACGATAAGTCGCCGTTTATTTTAAGCACCCGAAGTCAACTTATATATAGGCCCCCCTCTCATTTTGAACGATAACACATACATTGCACACATGCAGTTTCTATATTACTGTATCCCCCCGAAAATCTACAGATCAGAGCGCCGATGATGCAGCGAGAGCTTAATAGTAGGGGTCAGCAACCCTACCGGTTATTTTTATATTAATCCTCCGCCACGCTTAGAACTCCCCCTTCTTGTATCAATCGTGTGTGTGTCCCCAAGCTGTTTGCGATCTGTATATATACACATCAAATACACGCATATATGTGTTACCTACCTATACGTACCTACGATACATTCTATCTCTGTCTTATATACACTATACTACTACCAGCTCGCGTAACATTCTCGTTATACTCTCTCACTCACTCTCTCGAAAACGGAGCGCGCAACTAGCAGCACTAGGCGACGTGAGTATATAGTAATCCGAGAGTTGCGCACTATACACACACACACTCTCGCTCGCTCGTTCCTCGGGATGATTAGATTCTGCGCTTGATGCAGTATATACGTGTGTATGTATATGTGTGGGAAGAGATTGTTGTTACACGCTCGCCCGCGCGTATGTGTGTGTGTATGTACGTTCGACGCGATGAGGTGTATTATCGAGCGTGACATTGGATTAATGGGGTGTCTTGGTACACTATACTACTATACGAGAGAGAGATTCGTTTAGTTTCTCACGTGTGGGAAAAAGAGTAGGTGCGGATGATGTGTCTATACTCTGTATATCTATATATACAGTGTAAGCTCTTTACACCTATACATGTGTTGTATGTGTCTGTGTGTTTATATATATATATACATATGCCGAAATTAATAATAATGGTACTTAAGAAAAAGGTTCGAGAGTGTATATGTATATATACATATATATACGAAACGATTGCAACAAAAAGCAGCAGCAGCAGCGAGGACTCTCGGCGGATTACGGTATTGTTGCACGCAACGCCTCAATTAAAGAACTTTCAATGCTCTCTGTGCGCCCTGCGCTTATATACACTTTCGTTTCTTGTATATGTACGGCTTTGTGTATGTATACGTATGTGTGTATATGTATATATAAAAGCGAGTTCTATCCAAGAAGCGGTTCGTAATACAATTTATTAGGCTCGTTTCGTTTTATACTTTTCAATTAATAACCTTTTTTTTTAAATTTTTTGTTTGCATAATCGAGTTTCTCGTGGGTATGTATGTGTATGTACGATAGAACGTATTTACGTGCCGAGGCGCATTAGTCACGGCGGAAAGATTTTTCGTGCGCGTATATAGTTTGTTTATAACACGAAGAGAGAAACAGTGGAACGTATATATATAGTTATATACTTTTTTTTCTCTCGTATATCATATCATCGATTTTCCTCTGCTTTTACTTCTTACGATGGTTACGTCAACATTTTTATTATCTCAAAAGGGGAGGGGGAAAGGGGGAGATATCAATTATCGGTCGTGCTGCTCATCGATTATCATGAATTCGCGTGCGGCGACGATACAGGTGTACTTGTCTATATACATACAAACCGAACACGAACGTGTACAGATTCCTCGATTGTCCCCTATTTAATAATTGTTCGTTATTACAACGTCGTCCAATCAATTGCCGTTGTACCGTCGAAGTTCCCAAATATACGTATATATATACACACACACACACCGATGAACTTCGTGTCCTCTATAGTTCGACGGTATATAAAATGGAATCACCGATTGTCGCAGCATGCGAGCATGGCACCACAGCAGCAACGCGTCTATAAATGTCCGGCAGCAGCAGCCGGTCGCTTTACGATCGCCCTCACGGTTTATGTCGCGCGCGTATATATATATACATACACGCGATTCATGAAGTGCGTACGTATATAACGTGTATGCGCACACAACGCGTGCGTTGTCGTGTGCTTTTCAAAGCACAAAAACACACCATCACCGTCGTTGTCGGGGTGCATTCTCTCGCAGGCGGTATAGATATAACATAGTATAGGTATATGATCAATTGAGTGTGACACATCGATCGATTTCTTCTATATACGCGTCGACGTATATATATTAAATCACACATTATTCACTTCTTTTATTCATCAAAGAAGTGAGACATATTCGTGCACGTGTGTATATACACGCATTGTACACTTATATGGCTATTTTCAAACCGGATGTAGACAAACAAAACATGCTTTTTTTCTCTTTCTCTCTTTTTCCCCGATCATTATATATTTTCACGTTTTTTCGCCGTCGTCGACTCCTTCTAATTGTAATTATGCGTTTTTTTCTTATATTTTTTTATGTGAACGTATATATATATATAAACACGCACTTACCATACGCACACGTGTGTGCTAAGTGCATCGCGGCATCGGTAATCATATAATAAGCCGGCAATTAAACGTAATAATACACGATTCTTATATTGAAACTCGCTCGAGCGGCGCACGAGAAAGAAAGAGGGAAAGACCATCGTATGTGTATCTATATATATAAAATACATATACACAATCCAACAATGAGAATTCCGGCACAGCTATACATATATATATACAGTTTAGCTGGCATATCATTATCGTCATTACCCTAGCCATACATCATTACACTCAATCTCCGCTCTCTCTCTCTCTCGTCGCATATTTATATACACACAAAACATTTCCCTCTTTGTATACGTGTTGTCTCTAAAAAATCTCCTATATTACGTGCATTTTTGGCAAACTCCTCCACACCGCAACAACTGCAGCAGCTACTTTTTTCACCATTTAAGGTCACCCCACACGTGCTCTCTCTCTTTCACGTACATACTTGATCCTCAAAATAAACGGATGTTGCAACAATTATATATCTCTCTCCTCCTCTTGTTGCACGCATAACAACATAAGCTCGCGTGTGCCGTACTCTCTTATATACCGCTTTCGAACGCGCGAAGACTTATATCCTCGTATGTATATATATACATACACGTGTACGCGTAACGTATACTCTTTATTATATCCTTATCCGTAATAACACGCTTTATCGACCGATCGGCCTCTCCCAAATAAAAAGCCATATTATTGCATCCCAAGTTAAGAGAGAGAGAGAGAGGAGAAAAAAAAGGAATCCTTTCGCGGAAGAAATCCTTTCGTACTTACGTATATATACACGCATATGCGTGGTGTACACACATACACACATATATGTACGTTCTCCGATGACTTATTTCTGCGAAAGCAAGCAACCGAGCAAACGAGAGACGATCGTGACGCTTGCCCGTTACGCAACTATACTTACTTGCACTTTCGCGTCGTATCGACGACGACGACGACGACGACGCGGCCTCCTTCTTCCTCTCGCTCTCATTATATATATATGCGCTACATAATACACTAACCGGCGCCGTATTAGCTCGCGGCGACGGCGACGGCATCGTGACATATATATGTATATTTTCGGCCGGTAGCTCTTGTGTGGTATATAGTAGAGCTCGCCCGGGCAACAGAAGGGAACGAGACAGAGAGAGAGAGAGATAGTTAACCCGGGCCGGAAGCATCGAAGAGCTCGTTTGCATCAGCTTTTTTTTTGTTGTTGTTGTTTTGTCGAACGATGCGGGCGGTGTTTATGTGGTGGTGGTGGTGCTGCTGTTGTTGTGTCGTCGTTAGGGCGGTGAATGATACGAGTAGTGTGTGGTGGTATATATATCTATCGGCGCGGCGTTTTTGGCAAGCCAGCGAGCGACGTGAGCGTGCACCTGATGGCAGGGTTGTCGAGGGAGTCAAAGAGAGGGTGCTTTACTGATGGAGTAAATAGAATGAAGGGGAGAGAGAGAGGGAAGAAGGGGGTATGCTTTTTTTTGTTTAGAGGGGGTTTAGGTTGGGATTTTTTTAGATTGGCGTAGTGTTTTTATTATTTTGACAAAGTGAATGGTTATCTGAAAGGGAATGTCAGTGTGGCGGGGGTTGAGTTGGTTTATTCGGTGCGTGATTGGTAAGGTAGAATTGTCAGAAAGAACACTTTTTTGTCTCGTCTAGAATTGTTGAGTAAACGATGCATTTATCGCTGAAAAAAGTCGTTCGTCAGTTCGATTTTTTGTTTTCCTATATACGAGCAAAAAATTTCGTTTTTAAGTAGCAAATACTGACAGTCAGTGCTGTTAATTTTAAATGTTGACGAAGGAAATGTAATATTTATGAAAATTTAGAGACGTTTTTACGTACTATAAAATATTTTCTGCCCCATCAAGTTGTTATCATTATTGTTATTATCAAATCTATAATGACCATACACATTTCATAAACGTGCGTAAAAAGGAAAAATTCCGTGTAAACTTGCGATAGCTAGAAATAAAGCAACCGGTATAAAACCCTGCACGCTTAAAAAATTACGAATTTACTATATATACAAATTATGATACATCACCGTCGCAGCAATAACCGTATATCTCCAAAAAAAAAAAAATATATTATTTTTCCCCGACCATAACTCCGTCACATCTGATGCGGTGCTCTCGCGTCGTCCCAATTCCCCGTGCAGCCTTAAAATCCAAACACTCCTAACATAACTTCTCCCCTCCCCTTCCTTCTCTCGTATTTTTCCCAACGCGCAGAGGAATTCGCCTGCCACTTCCGAGGCTGCAGCAGCAGCAGCAGCACCCTATATAAGTACCTGCATAAATTTCCGACTCACCACCGCGTGACATCTAAAACCGAAAATACATAGCAACGGGTAGTGGTATAGGTACTACCACATAACCCTTCTCGCTTTTTTTTAATACTCCTAAGCGACTATATACTCCCTCTATATATATACACGCTAGAACGACGCCTCGTTCACAAAGTGACGAAGGAAATTGCGAAAACATGTCTCGAGACCATTATTTCGGCGCGTGTATGCCTAAAGAACATGTTAACGTATACATATATATACATAATATACATATTGTACATATTCCAACACTAGCAGCAGATGGATGGACGGATGGATGCATATACAGCAATTGCGCGAAGGCGAAGAAGAACAACGCGGCGGCGGCGGCGTCGCCAGATGTCCGCTTATATACTTCGCGCTTTACTTTTTACTGCTTCTCTCTTTTCGAAGGCGAATAATAACCGTTAAAAATAGAACGCTGGGCTGTGTGTATATATATATATATATACCCCGCGTGTACATGTGTATATTTGACTTTTGCTTATATACTATACAACACGGTAACCATCTGCATCGTATATATATGTATAATAATAAAAGACTATAACGAGAGAGAGTGAGCGATCCACGCGTTTTGTTTTTCTTTCGAAGCTTTTCTCTCACTCACTCTCTCGTTCTACACAAAACAATCAATTTTTGTTCTCGTTGTCGCACAGCTAACGCGTAAGTAAGAGCTTTCCTGTGTACTAATACACGCACGTATATATACGCAAGCAAACGTTAAAGAGGTGTTTACAGTCGCGCGTGTGCGCACTGCACGCGCGCTTATATACGACAAAAGAGTGTATCGCTGTTGGTCGAGAGAGCGCGCGCGCTTGCATTTCCGCGTGTATGTATATATATATATATATATATATATATATATATATATATATATATCTGCATTAGAGTCGTGGCGACGACGACGGCGGTGATTTGCCTTTTTTCGCATGACACAATTCGTTACAATGCGCACGCGCGCGAGAGACCGTTTACGCGGACAAACGCGTGTGTATATACGTATGTATCATCGGCATTCTTGTTTCTTTATTCACTTTTTTTCTTTTCGTCGTTTAACTATATTCTCTCGTTTTTCTGTTTTTCGTTATTTAATGGCGCTTTGTCGTTGTTGTTGTTGCGGTTTTCTATACTTTCGTGGAAAAGGTGTTAATTGCGCAGTGTGGAGTAATGGATATACTGTCGATATTGTTTAAACTCGTTAACGATCCGTAAAGTTATCGCCGTCATCGTTGTTTGAAGAAAAAAGAAAAATGTTTACTTCGTTACCATACTATAAAGCTGTATATACTCCAAATATTCTTTTTTAGTCCACTCACAACACTCGTCTCTCAGCGTGTATGACCAAAATGATCATTGCTGTTGAAATCAAGCATTTACCACCGCCACTTTATAATGACATTAAGTAACGAGCTTTCACCACGTGTAGCTCTCCACTCGCGTTATTATATTACGCACTCATCTTTTGATATAATTTTACATAAACCCGGTCCTCCTCCTCCTCCTCCCGCGCTAATTGCTATTTGTATAAGCGTAAAAACGTTACACCCCGAAAAAAAGAAGACAGATATTATACTACTACTACTACTACAACTTCCCACTTATATTACCCACCGAGAGAGAAAAAGCAGCATGAGAGCAGCTATATACCATTCGCATCCCTCTCCTAACGAACTCTCTCTCGCGACGCACATGCCTGAGGAGATATAACTCCACCTCCTCCTCCTCCTCCTCCTCCCTTTTGCTCAAGAACCCGAAAAACTTCACCTCGTTTCTTCTTTCTCGTGTATACATATATATATACGAGAGTGTATGCGCTCAGCTCGCGTTTGGGTGACTCCTTCAAAAAAATCCGCACACGCTCCGAAAACCTTAAAACTCTCGCGATGACTTCTCGTTATCCCGGCCCTCGCGGCGTGTAGCAAAAGAAAAAAAAAGCGAAAGAAAGAATAAAACGAGGAAGAGAGAGAGAGAGATGAAACCCCCGAGAGATCTTCCACATATACGCACACACAAGGAGCGTATAAGTCGTCACGTCGAAGGGCTTTTTTCTCTCTCCTTGGTGCACGCACGCGCGCTCGCGCACGGTGTTAAACGAAGATAGCCATCGTGACTGAGAGAAAGAGAGAGAGAGAGAGAGAGAGCTGCTCGCGTCGTGTAAAAATAGACGCGCGCGCGCGCGCGCATCCTTTCGCCGAGCCAAGTATGTAAGTGGTCGAGTGTGTATATGTGAGAGCTTGACCAGCTGTGCACCGTCTTCTTATTCCCTCTCTCTCCATATCCTCCGCGCGTGCTGTTGTATATATAATACATATAAGTAGCAGTATATAGTATAGTACAGGAAAAGAGCTATGTATGCTGGACGAGGAGATGATGATGATGATGATGATGACGATGGTGTATATACGCGCGCGCAAGCTCGGTTTCGTTAAAAACGGGGACGCGGGTCAGTGCGAGTGGCTATATACGCGCGTTGGGTTGTATAACGCGGCGGCTGTCACCGACGTTGACGCGCAATTGGTGATGATCTCGTTTATGTATGCGTATGTATAGAGGAAGAAGAGTTACATAGAACACATGAGTGTGTATATAGAGGCCAACTTTCGCACCCCTTTTTTTTCACGTCGCAAGAGGAAACCGCGGCGTGAAATTTCTTGTTCTACATTTTGGCTGTATATATATATAACGAGCGAAATTTTGCGGCTTGGGTATAAATGTCAGTGATGAAAGAAGTATGTTTATATACGTGGAGAGAAGGTAGAGAGTTTCAGCTGAACCATAGTTAGAAATGTATTATATACACATAAATATTACCTCAAAAATGTATCATACGCGTTTTCTCAAGATAAAACGATTTTCTTCCCTTCGCGTCATAACTTCCGGTATATATAGAAGCCCCCGACGACGACGTGTGAAAAAACAAAACACGGTGTAACTTTTATATATTCGGCCTCGCCCGCAGGTACGTACCCAGTGTGATCTCGTTCTCGCACAATATAACTTTTTAAATATACATTTGCATGCCGGCGGCGGCGGGCAAGCTCGAAAATAAGCTCTGTTTGGTTTTCCTCAAACGAAACGAAGTTAGAGAGAGAGCGAGAAATAAAGCTTGCGTAACGCGCGCGCTTGGTTCTCTTTCTCGCGGGTGTGAGAGAAAAGACAGAGAGAGAATATGGGATCACTGGGTCAGAGATCTATTTCTCAGCTATATTTAAATGCATTCTCGGTCATCGGTGCGGGCGCGCGTTGCTATCGCCGCCGACGACGACGAGTGTGCTGTAGCATATAACCTATATATATCATCTATATGTGTATGAGCATACGGACGATGAAAGAATACATAACGGCCGTCTGCGCGATGTCTAAATTCGATTGGGTGTTCATTATGCAAAAAAAAGTTCTTCTGAGGGTTGCAATGAGGATACAAAATTATGCAGTTTAGTCTACTCGGATACACTTGGGCTTTACCATAACTATACAGTGAGTCTGTGTATGTGTTAATTGGCCGCCGCAGCACCCCCTTTAACACACTGCATCGCCGGGTCATTTTCAATCAAGCATTATTTATTTCAATAACTTGTATATATATACCCGCTATAGCAAATATACAGAGCGAGTTGTTCAATATACATTATAAATGGAGTCGCCACGGCAGAGATGAAATTGATCACTGGGGTCCCCCACATTAATCTCCTGTACATATATACACACATATATATATAAAATATATGCACTAATTGATTGTGTCCACTATATATAGTAGGTTCGGAAAATTTTCCAATTCCGTATATATATTTAATTGAATATTCATCACTCACGCCTGCGGAGCGTGTGAGCATCATATCAAAGAGTTCTCGTTATACCCTATACCACACAACCCATCATGCACATAATCGAGTGATTTTTCACTGGCTACCCCATTAAACACTCATCCATTACGCATATATATACTCTGGAATTACATTTACACAACTGGGTTCCCTTTTAATAATAAAAAGATTATTAATACTCGGAACGGAACTACTCCACATCGTCACTGCGTGATAATTGATCCACATCATCATCATCATCGGCGGTCATGACTCGTTAGTCAACTATATACGTGCGCTTTATAACACATGCGTCACCTACTCTTTCTCATGCAACGACGACGGCGACGACAAGAAGAACAATCTTGTATACTGTTCCTATATAAGTATATACTCATGTGTGCAGTGTCTCCCCTAGCATGGTCGCAGCAGCAGCATACATACACCCCTGATATATACCACGCGAATCCCAGAAATATCCACACTCTCTTGCCTCTCTCGCACGTCGCATCGGAATTATTCACGGCCAGGAGGCACGTATATATATACGCTGTGTGGTGGAAAAAGGGCGTACACATATATATACGCCTTTGTCTCAGTCACTTACTCTCTGCGCGATAGACTAACATCACTGCAGCAGCAGCAGTCAGTGCAGAGCGTATGAGAGCTATTTCGGCTGCCGCTGCGAGGCTCCCGGAGAGAGAGAGCTACAGCAGCTATTTCGTCTTGTCGCCCGATGGGGTTCATCCTCTCTCTCTCGCTCGCGTCGCGGCCCATTTCTCATGATTTCCATTACTCATTCTGCGACGAGAGTGAGCGAACGAACGAATGTACGAGAGAGCAGCGAGTTATTTAAATAGTGGTGCGGTGGTATATAGGGTTTGGATTTTCCGTATAGGAATATAGAGGAAGAGGGTTTAGTATATGTATAGTGGATTAAAAGAGCGCGGTTGCTTTCCCTTTTTCTTTCTTTTTTAAAGTAAAATTCAGAAGACCGAAGGTATATATATATATATATAGAGGGAATTGGATATGGATCGCAAGAGCACGTCGTTTGCCAGTCCGTAAAGGGGAGAAAAAGACACGACTCGCTGTATGAACCACGCGAGCAATTAGGAGTGGGAGAGAGAGAGAGAGAGAGAGAGTGGGAGGGTTAAAGTAATTCCCGAAGATCTCGTGATATGGGGCGGGCGAGCGACGACGCGGTGATAGCGGTGCCTCGATGAGTTATACCGATCGGACACGGAACCTCTTCACAGGATTGTGTATGTGTGTATGTGTGTGGATAGAGGTAAATCTATATAGTGGTTGACGAGGTGGTTTTGTGTGTTATATATTGTCAAGTGCAGGGACGTTAATATTTTCATAGAAACGAGTTGTTCTTTTTATGTATTGGGGGTTAAATAGTTGTTCAAAGAATGTAAGGGTGGTATAAATGAAGAGAACGAATTGTCAATATGTTAAAGAAAATTCTCTTTTCCGAACTGACAAATGATTTTTTCCGTGGTTCGTCATTTTGTTTACTTAAATGGCTATAATAAATGACTATAAAAAACATTTTCACCTAATAAGATCCATGATACACGTACACCTGATAAATCATTCCACGTCAACACAACAACATTCTTACCAACGAAACCCTGGACGTTGGTCATTCAAGCGAATCATAACCTAAACAAAGAACATAACTCCCAAACTCTCGCATACTTATATATGCGGCACACAAAGCCGCGAACTTTGCCAAAACTTCTCTCTCTCTCTCTCATCGCACACACCACCACCCCATTCAGCCTTGCAAAAAAAATCTCCTCTGCGCTACACACATACCATCTCGCGTCTATTCCTCGAACGGATTCCTAACCTCCGCAGCAGTTCTCTCAGCAGGTATATAACCCGCGCCATTCACCGCTTCCTCTCTCTCTTTCTCTCTCTCTTACTCTCCTAAATATGCATGCATACGCGTGGCAGCTCAAGAAAGAGAGAGAGAGAGCTGCCTCGAAGAGAACCAGAAGAAGAAGAAGAAGAAGAAGAACTATACCGGGAGCGAAGGCGCGCGCGAGCGAGCCGTGCGACAGCAGCAGCTGCCGCTGGATGTCAATGACATTGCGCCGCTGTGCAGTGCGCACTGTGCACTGTAGCACCAGCAGCACCAGTTCAGGACGCGAACGAGTCGCGCGCGCGAGAGAGAGAGAGAGAGAGAGGCTCTCTCTCCGGCCGTGAAACTGCGAGCAGTGCGGCGCCTCTGTGTGTATACGTACGTACGTATGTATGTATGTATATATGTATGCACACGCGACGACGATTATAGCACGCACTCTCTCTCTCTAGCCTCCGTCGTCGTCGTCGTCGTCGTAAGAAGAGCAAGCGTATGTATGTGTGTGTATAGACGACGAAGCGAACACCACACTGGCAGTCTAATCTTCCTCCAGCGTTTGCGAGCTGAAAAGGCGGATCGCGTGCTGACAATCGATCCTCGCAATCTTTCCTCGGCCCGTTTATTCCTCTTTACTTCTTCTTTTTTCCTTTCTTCTTTCTCTTTATATTCTCTGTCTTTTCTTTCTTCCCTTCTTCTTCTTCTTCTCCCCACCGCTTCTTCTCTTTCTCATCGGACGACGAGATTTTCGCCAGCTATATGGCATCACATTCGTGTATATATATATATATGTACATGTGGGTGCATACATGCTCACGCGTGGATTTGTATCTTCTCTCGCGCGTACCGAAGAGAGAGAAAGATCGCGCGTAATGATACGATATAGGATAATTATACGCGCAGGGGAGGAGTAGAGGTGCGCGAGCTGTGCTGTGGCTAATAAAAGGTCCTAAATAAGATAGCCTCGCGAGAGAGAGAGAGAGAGAGAGAGAGCTTGGGAAGAGAGCCGCGAGGTTGTACCGTTAGATAGAGAGATAGAATGAATTTTCCCCTTAGTGCGTATGGTAATGTACGTGTGTATACATATATACAGGTACCAAATCGATTATCAAAAAGCAGCGCAGTGTATACGTCGTCGTCCTATTGTATCGCTGCGATGCGCTTTGTTACGTGTATAGGAAGAAAAAGAAAAGGCCGGCAATTAACCGCGATTTCGCCGTACGGTCTTATTGTATATAATACACACGAGCGATAAAACAAATAAAAAATCATCGTCATCATCGCCGTCGTCGCAATAGGACGTAAAAAAGCTCTCCTTTTCTCTCTCGTCGCCATATATTCGCGGTATAGCCGACTTTCTCTATATATACTGTGTCTAGCTTTTTATTTTCGTAATAAGCCAGCCATATGCCAAATTGACCGCAACTTCCGCAGTAACCACACGCGCGTGTATGTCTGTATGTATATGCGCGTGCGCGTTTGATGTCGAGCACATCTCCTCAGCTTGTGTGCTGTGCAGCCGACTGAACTGCGAGCGACTGGGTAGCCGGCCGGCTTACGTTGTTGTTATATGGCGAAAAGTGGGAGAGAGACGCAGGGTTGACTTGGTATGAGGTCGATGGTACATATATGTATATATTGAGGTTTTATTATTAACGAGGTTCATCCTGTTTCGATTGAGGGCTGATGTATGTACGTGCGTGTGTGTATAAACTGAGTGTTAAAATATTCGAATTTCATCAGTTTGATTTTTTTTACGATATATGTAATTTCGTGTTTTTTCAATATGTAGATTAATATTTTATGGGTTTATATACGTTTTTGCAAAAACAACATTGACGTTTTTATCAAATGAATTTTTTACAGTCCGGTAGCATTGAATAATTGTTTGTGTGAGTACTTTTTTATCGATTTATCCGAACGTGAATTTTATACAAAAGAGTTAATAACGACAGTCCAATTGTCATAATATCTTCTCCTCCACTTTTCCACCGACTAACTTGCATTTATTATACACGATCAGACATAATCCCCAATATGTACACGTTACAGTCCACTTACATACTGCTACCACCCAAGAGAATCGCAGAGCTTAGACGACGACGACGCGGGAGAGTACTTCTAGTCGCGTGATGATTGGCCGTTTGCATAATTTTATGGACTAAATAAACATCAGCTCTTCTCACCAGGTGCATTACCAACACCATCATCTCTCTATCTATCTCTCTATATATCCGTATATACGTATGTATCACCCACTCCATTGCTTCATTAACCGTTTCGGCATAAAATGTATGCCAATCTCTCTCTCTCTCTCGCCCTCTCGTGCTGTCGAACTCTTTGTTACCCGCATTTGCATATAATTACGCGGCACGACGACCTTGACGTATATATATATATGCATAATATACGCAAGAATGGCACGTTATACACGCGCGTGCGCGCGCGATTGTGCGCTTAATGGCCGTTGAGATTAGAGCATCTCGTTTTCCACGCGCGCCACACGGTTTCTGAAAGGAGGTACATTATAACGCGAAGTGAGGGATAAACGAGAGAGAGAATATACGCGCGTGTATATATGTGTATAGATATATATATATATACACGTTAGCGAGAAGGCAATAAGTAATAGCAAAGCCGCGCCACGCGCGCGCGGCGTAAGCTATTTTTCGCCGAGAACTATGCCTTTGTAATGGATTGCACAAACCTGCTCTCTCTCTCTCTCGGGAGAGAGAGAGACTATTGTCATGGATAATGCGGCGAGGCCGCGTCACCGCGTGCGCGAGCGAGCTCGGTCTTATAACAATTCATGCGCTTTTACGGCTTTAAATTTAGCGGTAAGCGAGGGAGAGAAAGAGCATGCAACGAGAGAGAGAGAGAGTGTGGTTTTATCGACTATTAATGCCGGCGTGATTTTACGCTCTCGAACGTGTCATGATTGCTTGGTACGTTTTTCAAAATTGGTACTTTCGGGGAGCGTTTATTGGTTTGAGAGAGAGAGAGAGTGAGAGAGAGACAACAGTATATATACGATAGAGTTGTACTACTGCTGTAACGAAGGTTATATACATACTGTTTGCGTTTGTGGTCTAGAGTGAGTTGTAAATTTTGGGGTGTGTGTATGTGTTTTCTGCGCGGTTCTCGAGTGTTTATATTGCTATTTAGCTGAATGTTCAACGATAAATAGTGGAATATATAGCACGGTACGGTGTTTATAGTTTGGGCTGGTCTTTTGTTAAAGAAAGAAAGAAAAAGAAAAACGAAACTAACAATCTATTTACTCTCGAAAATTGCTCTCTCTCTCTTGATGTTTTGTAATTGCTGCTTTCCGTCGACGAGAGCTTTGAAGAGAGAGAGAGAGAAAAAAACAACCTTTCGAGTTGAGACATTATAATATAGCGAAAGAAAAGTGAAAGCTCATTAGCATTTATTATACTATTGCGTTTGAAAGATTCGTCATCGAGGAAGAAAAGACTTCTTGCAGTTGAAGTGGATTACTACTATTACCAAACCAAATAAGTGACCGCTGCTGCTGTTGCTGCTACGCTAAGTGTGCATTTTGTCTGTTTCTATTTTGAATATATTACTCTTGTTTTTAACGTACATTGATATAATTGAATTCATATATACACCCTATAATTTAATAAATAGGCGTTCGAAATTACTCCTATTTTAGTGTATTTTCGGACATGTAAACACCTAATTTATCGATTGTCTTTTTTTTCTCAAAAAAGATCATAACTCAATCATCTGTTTGAAATAAATGAATCATTAAAAAAAACGTATCTCACTCGACACCAAACCCTCTAAATCTATATCCCCAACCCCAGCTTCCAAACTATAACCAATTCACACAGTCTCACATATATCGATCAATTAAACTCTCATTATCCACCCTTCCCCTTTCAATCACTTCAACCCTTTTCCTCCCCCCACGTGCCCAATCATTCTTCACCCTTTTCATCGCAACTATATCCCCCTTCTCCGACGTATCTACAAACATATACATCCCCGTCTCGTCAACAACGTCACCCTCTCTCACTACCACCGCGCGTCACACAAAAACAGCCCACACAGCGCAGTGCAGCAACTCTCTTTTCTCTCGCAAGTATATATACAGATATATACCTACATATAACCACGACGACGTGGAGCTACCTACATTATTCCCACGAGCGGCGGTGGCACACAGCAGCGCGCAGCAACGCAACGTCGGGCGCAATCGGCCGTGCAGCAGTAGCAGCAGCAGCAGCAGCCCCAGAGACAAAGCAGCAAGCGTATAGTCAACCGGTTGGTTGGTTCAGCTAGAAAGTGACTCGGCGCCCGTGTGCTCGAATTTCGGAAGCAGGTGGTGTTCTCTCTCTCTCTGTCTCTGTCTCTCGGAGATTTCTTTTTTGCGCGGGCGAGTCAACAGCTCGAGCGCGCCCTGTACATAATGGGCTTCTTCGCCTCTCACTTTCCGAGTCACGAGTTCTCTTCTCTCTCTCTGCTATGTGTGTATATGTATGTGTATGTATATACGTTATCGGTAGAAGGTGGTGGTCAATGCGGCTTCTCCCCTTGTTGTTACTGCTGCTGCTGCTGCTGCTGCTGTTGCTTATTAATGTATACACATGGAACGATGGGTGGTACAGGTTGTCAAAGGTGAGAGCGAGAGAGAAGAGAAAAGAGTCGCGTCGCGTGGTGTGTGGTAAATATAAGATTGCGTAGGTGTGTATATACGTGTGGGAGGAGAAAAAGAAGGTGATTTCAAAAGTAAAGGGTAGTATTATAACGTTTTAATGGCCGTATGCGAGAGACGTATATATATATATAATTGTGGTTTATGCGCGCGTGGAGGATTCGGAAATTTGATACACGACAGTAAGAGAGAGGAGAGAATGGTTCTATAAAATTAATTATAATCGGCGCGCGGCGTGTGTTTTTATAACGCGAGGGATTGTAAAATGTGTGTATATATATATACGGCAAGAGTGGACGTGGTTTATGGGGTACAAGAGAGGAGGTGTGCGCGCGCACGACAAAGCGATTTTGTCGAAAAGATAAGGCGTGTAATGAAAAACAAACGAGGTGTGTGTGTATATACATAGCGTGTTGTGTTTATGAATATATACATTCGGTCGTCGGCCAATCGCAAGCGAGTGGACCGCATAAATCGCGACAGTGGTATCGTAAAAAACAAACGCGTGTGTGTCTTATAACATATTTTACTTTCCTGATTTTTCGTACAATCGTAAAGATCTATAGATATATGTATATGTACGCCCACACGTGGAACATATAAAATTTGGTGAACATTCGAAAATCAATACCATCAACAGTACACGCGCATTTAATTACGTTGATTAATATATACAATCCTAAACGTGCGCCGTTCCCTATAGTCACCTGCTACCAATGTATACTATACGTAATACACAATGAAGCAATAAAGATTCGCGAAAGATCAGAGCCGTGCACGCGCCGCCCGGTGCTCCTATTTTTACGTACAACATGTATATATCTATATCTACCTATCCATCCGTTCTCTCGGATTATACCAAACTCACTGCTAAAACCTATATCAGTCCTTGAACAGCAGCAGCAACAGCAGCCGTGCCGATCGAATATAATATCCCACGAGTCGAGGATCAAAGTGTGCTATATATTAGTCCTTCATTCTTTCTCTCTCGCTCGCTCACTCAATCGCGCGCGATTTCGGGAGAACCTTTTTCCATGCCAATTAACGTTTTCGCGGAACGTATACATATATATATACATACATACATATAGTCTCGTCGATCTCTCTCTCTCTCTTACTCTCTCATTCGCCAAGGACGATAGAGGCGCAGGCGGTAAGCGAGTCGTCCTCGTGTCGATATATAACATACGCTCGCTCGTGCAGAGAGAAAGACTAATCCTTTCGAGAATGTATGTATATGTATATGTGTGTGCAGCAACAGCAGGAGGAGCTCCTTTTTTCGGTCGCTCCTCTTTCTTTCCTCGCGCGCGCGCGCGAACTCGAACGGCCGCGATGCTTTACGACCGGAACGCAAAAAGAGGATATATAACAGAGAGTGTGCCGAGGTCTATATCACTATAGAGAATGTAAGAGAGGAAATTAATCTTCGAAAACTACTGCTGCTGCTGCTCTACGAATTAATCGAGGTTCTTATATACGATAGATTTTCTGTGTGTCTTCGAGAAAGAAAATTTCCGAACCACGTGTCTCTTTGGCAATATCTATAATTACCGTATCTATATATACGTATTTAAACAAAGAACATCAAGTCATCATTGTCACATCATGATGAAGAATTTTATATCTACAAAACCCCTTAATTATAGATCCCATCAACCATCATCGTCATCGTTTACCCTCTATACTATACAGCAACCTGACAACACACGTTCATCTCACTCACCCGCGCGCGTTGTTATATAGAAAATCGTTGGATTAGGATACCGGCTTATTATAACTCCTCTCCTCCTTCGCCTGGTGAAAGTAACTACTCTGCGCGCATCATGACTTCTGAAAAGAGAGCGAGCATCGTAGCCCTGCGATACTATCATATAATACATATACATATATATATAACACTACTATCAGAACCCTTCGCGCGAATGTATATAACCTGAATGTGAACCTGCGCGCGTCTCTCTCTCTCTCTTCTTCACGGCGCCCAATAAATTAATCGAGCCCTCTCCCGTTATATTCCCCTCCTTGCATTTACATAAATAGCTCCCTCTATCTCTCGCGAGCGGATAGAGAGAGAGAGAAGTGTATATATGTGCAGTGTACCGCCACTACTACTACTGCTGCTGCGCTGCTGCTGCAACAGGAGAGGCTCACGCGCGTGCACACTCGCGGTCCGCCGCTCCTTATTAAGGTCAGAGACACACACACATATACATATACACATACGCGCGTATAGTGTACAGGACCTGCGAAACGGGTTTCGCGAGTCGACCGGCAGCAGCAGCAGCATGAGTAGTATATAGTAGTGGAGTGTACCTGCGGGAGTAGCAGCAGCAGCAGGAGTGGACGATTCGCGTGAGCGAGTGTGAGCGCGCGAGCAAAAGCGGTGCCTAATGGCGTGTGTTATAACGCGCCCCCGCGCCATTGGTATGTGTGTGTGTGTGCTTACTGGATGGGTGGGAGAAATTGGCAGCGGCAAGGTGGCTGATTGCTGATGTTGAAAAGTGTGTGTGTGTTGTATGGGAGTCTAGGGATTTGGGGTAGCGGAGGATATTATCTGGCGTTGGAATTGGTGATATTGTTCGAGAGCTTTTTATATAGAGCTGAATAATTGAACGTTGATGTAGGGAACGCATAGGGTTGTAATACGAATTGAGAAAGGTAAAGATTTTTTTTTCTATTTTGGTTACAGTGTAATACAATGGGCTGAAGTTTATTTATATATTCATTGCGCACTGGGGATATATAACGTAAGAAATATTATACTCTATTTTTATTGTTTGATGTAGGTTAAAAGCGCAGATATATATATGTGCTAATAATCCAAGAAAATTTACTGCGTGTACGAAGTTGTACAAGTTATAATGGACTTTCCAAGTCGCTTTTGTTCGTATAAACTTATATATTAAACTTGAAACCAATAAATAATATATAACTTTTATCATATTTCGAACAATAAAACATTATATTTCTCATATCGTAAAAAAATACTAATAACACGTGTATCTCTTTCATAAAAACAAAAAGCAACCGATCGTTCGTTCACATATGTGTATACACAACGCGACAGCGTTAATTCCCAAATCCCAAATCGCCGTTTCTCTCTCTGTATATCTCACCGACTCAAGGAAAGTACAACCCGTGACCTTTCTCTCCCGCATCACCGTACGATCATCCTCTTCCGACCGTAAGAAGTGCCATTTTATTGCACGCAGTTCTCTCTCTCTCTCTCTCTCTTCACGAAAGGTCAACGAAACACGTAGCTACACACACACACACACACCTTCTTAATAAACTCCAACAACGCTGCTTAGCTTTTCATTCTTTCTCTTCTTTCATTCTTTTTTTTTCTTTTGCACACCACGCAGAGAGGCGCGAGAGTTTGAAATTTATGAAGCTCGACCGATAAATTTCATTTAGCACTCGCAAGAGAGAGAGAGAGAGAAGCACAGGGGCAATGAATTTTAAAAGGGCGTCCGCGGTACGAAAATTTACAGCCCAAGAGGAGGAGAGACTTGAGAGACCGGGCGCGCGTGCACGCAATTAATCGAGTACGCGCGCGCTTGGAAAGTATAAACGACAAGATTTTCATTAAGTGCGATAAGTCTGATGCTTTATTTGCAGTTCACACTGGTATATCGTATACGCTCGCAGGTATAACGAATCTCGCTTGTCTGTTTTCCTTATTCTTTTTCGTTTCTGCAGTATATATTATAAAGTGTAAAAGCAATGAACGCAAGAGTCGAAGAAGCGCAAGAGAGAGGAGGAGATGATGTGCACCGTATATTACTCGTCATTACGTTCGAATAGCTGCTGCTGCTGCTTCAAGCAGAGCGAAGACCGTATTTCGCGCGCTGCAGGTGACAATCTCTCACCGGAACCCTTCCTTTGTTCGAGAATCTCTCGATTTTTCTCTCTTCATCTCTCGAATTGAAAGAGCAATAAAGCGCACGCGCCAGTCAAGGATTTTTCGATTCACGTGTGTGCGGATTACGCTATATATATATATGCCCGAGTTATTCTCTCCTCTTTCGCACCTGTCTATATACACACATATAGAGAGAACGCGAGAGAGAAACGTTATTGGCATTGACAAAGGAGATTTCCGCATTTTTCCACATATATGCACACACATATATTCCCGATGACGATTCTTTAGCTATAATATAAAGCATAGAGAGAGAGCGCCGCGCGCACAATGGGCTCTGTAACGCGCGGCGCGGGTATTCTCTGCGAAACGACGTTATATGGTCGCATGCGAGCGAGAGAGCGTCTATGATGCATTTCGAGAATGCTAATATGAATCGCGAGTGGAATAACAAGCAAAGACGACGACGTGCGAATGTACAAGCGTGCGTGTATTATATATATATATATATACACAAGCGAGTACGTAAATTCGGCGACGATGCGTATTCCGTTTCCTCTTTATACACACATATACACATCGCCTCGCGGTGTCGTTGTCAAGCAGCGAATTTATCCGTGTATATATATATACACGAGGGTCACGATTTTTCTTTGACTTCTCGTGCGCGCATCATGAACGTGCATAATTCAACCGAGATACTCGTATTTCACGTTTGTAGCATATATCCCAGTCGGCGTAAACATACACTCTCTCAAACGCGCGCGAGCCACACTTTACGTATATGTATGTATATATATTTATCGAGTGAAGATCATTTTCTCTCCTTTCCCGTACTTGCGCATTACGTACTTATATATATGTGTGTGTATGCATATACGCGTCTGTTGTCTGCTATATCGTGGAAACGATATCAGAACGCGAACGATTAATAGCGAGGTTCACGCAGCAACGATGGTAATTCTCTCGCTTGGGGTTTCCGAAGCTTGCCGAAAGTTTGCATATGGCTGGTTCTCGTACATATGTATATAAATTCGATTGTGAAATACCAAAAGGTATAGAGGTATATTAAAGCGACCATGCGCGTATTAAACTACTTCGTTGAGCAATACAAACACGACGCCCGTGTATGTGTAAAAAGAACGCTTGATTAACGCTAATCAATCGACCGACGAAATTTACCACGTCGATTACACTATTTATACATATATATACACGCGAGACCGTGCAGTTCGATAAATTTCGTATAATCACGTATTTTACCACTACTACACGCGTTGCAAAATACTCTATCCGTATATATATATATATACATAAACCACTGGATTTATTAATCGTAACAAACGTTTATTACTACACACGAGCTCTTTACAGAATTCACGCGAAAATTGCCCTAATAACCCCAAGGGGGACACTTGAGAGCTCTACATCTTAATAAGCTCCCACAAATCTTAATCTTACGTAACAACGTGTCTCTCTCAGCCTCCTCCTCTTTGAATTAGAAAATTTCGCCATCAAAATTATTGTACCGGTAGCAGCAGCAGCAGCGCATGATAATTAGAGACGCGTCCATTCCCGCACTATACAACGCATACACGCTAGAATTAGATACGTGGGAGTATATATATA